>JAZHYW010000746.1:0-59993 GCA_037355805.1 Ixodes ricinus | reverse complement strand
GTTACGTATTACTCACTAGGAACCCCGGATTTTCGCAGTAGCAAATCGGTGGAAGGCAAGTCCACCAACCTTGCGCGGGAGAGGGGCAAAGCGAAGGAGCTGGGAGGTGCGCATGTCGCTTTTCGGGAACCTTACGAAACTTGCGCCTCTTGAATCGGGACAGAGATATACACCGTTCCAAGCTGGGCTTCCTGGCCGGCGCCATTTTAACGAGTGTAGCGCCGCCTACCCTCATCCGGGCATTTGGGAGAATCTGAACCCGCCCGAATGACCGACCGCCATTACTGGACTGTTACCCTGTTCACCGAGTCACACCGATCGCAGCTGCTTCTGCCGGCACGGCTGCCGTATTAGGCGCCCTCGGCTCATTGTCTTCGTCCATGGAGGAAAGCGTGCACTATCCTAATCGGTATGCCAGGCATGGGGAAAAGTGCATCCTGCTTTCCTGGCATCTTTTTGTGGGTAATTTTTAGCGCGCTTCTGGGGCAGTCGTCGCTCCCAAACCGAACTCGGCGTTTCGATCGCTAGCGAAATTGGGGATCGCTAGTGAAATTGAGGATCGCTAGTGAAATTGAGGATTGAACGAAGCCAGGATGGCACGAATTACGGCATGTGAATTTGCGCTGAACTCGAGTTGTCGCAGCTTGGGGGCGCCGGGAACATTTGAACAAACTGCGCGGTTAGCGGCTCAGACCTGCGCTGCCACGTCTGCTTTAATTGAAATAGTAGAAACCTCAAATTTAAATATGAATCGATATATAAATACCGAGTACAGATAGCAAGTGCGACGGATCTGTTTATTTTTTTTTCTGATTTAGAATCCACTGTCACAATATTGGCACATTGATGTGCCTCTCTGTAATCGCCTCGCGTGAAAATTATTTGTGCACAAACTGTGTCGCGGCGTGTACTACACGAGGCTGTGTTATATATATATATATATATATATATATATATATATATATATATATATTCGTGTTGGAGAGTCTACCACAAAGCCAAGCCAAAGTCTGAGCTCTGTGCCCAGTCTTGCTGTGCACAGCGGCGTCAGACCAAAACTACCCCCCCCCCCCCCTTTTCCGTCTTCCTTCCATTTCCAAACTTTCCCAGCAAGAAAAAGAAAGGTTGGCAGCCATGCCAACCTTTCTTTTTCTTTTTTTTCAGTTTTGAGTTGACCAGGTAAAGACAGCTTGCTGCCAAAAGATGTCGATGCTGCGTGGACATCGCGGGTGTTGCTGTTGTTTTCCATTTTCTGCAAGTAATTGAAGCGTTCGGCCATTCGCACTAACGTATTCATGGTAAATTGACAATTTAAAAAAAACCCAAAAACGATCGAATTACGCATACCCGACGCTTCAATTTTGGCGGCGCATTTTCGTTCCGCACCAGGCGTCGCCTGCCAATTACCACCTGAAGAAAAATAGAGTTATTAAATCAGTGGACCAGGAGTCACGCAACTGTACTCTTTTTTCAATGGGGAGTTGTAGTGAGACCGTTTTCGCCAGCCCGCTAAGCACCCGGATAGCGCTCCGTAATCCCCCACAAGACCTTGAACTATGCAGATAAGGCTGGCGGCGGGCATGCGCAGGTGCGGCGTTTTCTTCCGGGATACCGTAGCGGAGGAGAAAACGGTCTACTACAATTCCCTAATAGGGAGTTTTAGCAGGTCGTTTCCACACGAACGGTTCGCCCTCCAACGCATCGGCGACGCCACTGCGCATGCGCGCGCGAGTCGTTCGGGACGTCGGGAGGCTCTTCTCGTTCGTTTCTCCCATTCCGGCCGCTGGAGTCGTCACCGCAACGCAGCCAGCACCGTTCACGACTCGGGTAAAAACAAAGATGGCGGTCGGTTCGGCGACTGCCTTCGCCGACCCAGCCGAGCGTTAGGCTTAGGACAGCGGGAGGAGATTTGCCGTCCTGTTAGTCTGCTTCATTTGAGAGGTTGAACCAAATCATTTCGAGGACTGCTCACAATGGTAAGCGATCGTGAATGCTGTAAACTACGCATGCTAGTAAATTTTTGCGATCTGCGGGCAGACTAGCTGCCGTGGCGACCGCGAGCAGACGAAATGATTTGGTTCGACGGCACACAACGTGAACGATCGTTCAAGTTCAGGATGACGGAGACACACCACATACCTTTACGGTCGTTTAGATACTTTTTACTCCATCTAGCTTCGCAGTTCTTGAAATTCCGACCGGCAAATGTTGCATCGGCCGTCTTGTTTACATCAGTCGTACGCCGGAAACACGAGCCGCCACCACGGTGTCCGCCACGGATTTACACGTTGCAGAATGTTTCACATGCTCACTAGAAGATGGCGCCACCGTTAAGCACTATCATCATCATCGTTTACACGGTCGCGCAACTTTCACGATTCGCTAAAGTATGTCAAATTTCACGTACGGTTTCACGGAACGGACCAGCTGTACCGTTCGTGATTTCGGAACCGTGTGCTTGAAAAACGACTCGCTAAAACTCCCTATTGTCTAAGCCGCCCTCCGCTTACCTTTCGGTCCATGCCCACATTCATCCTGTTTGACAGCGTGGGTCTCGCGCACTGAATCGGCGTTTATTTCACGTTTTTTTTATTATTTGTACAACCAATCACAGCACAGTGCTGCCCGGTCGATTCTTTTCTTGCATAGGCCATGTCACGCGCGAAAACACGCTATAATATCAAAGCGGCGTCTAACATTGTCGAAACAACATGCCTCCGTACGCTGCGCACGTGCTTTCTAACAGTCCACTCCGTGAAGCAGACGAGCTTTGGAGGGAAAGGGTAAGCGGAGCGTTGGCGCAGCGCTCTGGTTCGAGAGTGTTTTTCTCTTTCTGTATCGACCTAGTTGGAACTATCGCGGAAGGTCGGAAATCGTTTTTACTATATCCCTTTCGAGTGCGGGTTTAGATACGTAGGTGAGGCATAGGCGTGCGTACGGGGAGGGGGGGGGGGGGGACAGGGGTGCCTGGCCCCCCCTGATGACTGGGTAGATCGCAAATTTAGTGCGTGTTCGTTTTTTTTATTGGGGGCGTTTTCATTGGAACAAAATCGGGATGACGCCGGAAGAAAGGCAAAACCATCCCCACTTTGTTTTTATTGAACTTGAAACATCGTGAAGTATATCCTATAGGAAACGGAGACCGTTAATGTGCGAGTGCGCCCTTACCCCCAGAAGAAATCGACAAAAAAGTAAAGAAGACTGCTGCTCGGCGGAACGATAAGTCAAGGCTGCGCACCTGGGAATCTGGCCGCAGTGCTGCCGGAGTGCAGCATCCTTCTGCGAAAATCGTCGTCTAAATCCCTTTTAACGCGAGGGTAAAAGTACTGAATGACCCCTTATGTTTCAACTCACAAAGACATTTGTTGTGAAGATTAACGTTCACTGCAGCGTTTTTTCTTTTTTTGCAGGGGCGGCTGTCTTTCCCTTTCCCCCCCCCCCCAAAAAAAGAAAGTAAAAATAATATATATATATATATATATATATATATATATATATATATATATATATATATATATATATATATATATATATATATATATATATATATATATATATATATATATATATATATATCCGGCGGAGAGAAACTATAGTCGGTGACAGGTCAAGAACGAAGTTGAAGCTCCTCCCACCCCTTTTACTTCAGCGGAGCGAACGGGAGACGATGTCGCGTCCCCTCAGGGGTTCGCTCTACTAAAGTGGAAAGGGGTGGGGCGGGGGCGTCACAAAGGGGGGGGGGGGGCGGGGGGGCGGACCGCCCCGGGTGCAGGGAAAGCTCCGGGGGTGGCGCGGCGGGCCACGGGGGGGGGGGGGGGGAGTCGCGGCGGGACACGCGAGAGCGGGGGGGGGGGGGGGGGAGTCTCGCGGCGGGACACGCGAGAGCGGGGTGGGGGGGGGGGTGTCGCGGCGGGCTGCCGCCCCGGGTGCCGTTGACCCTCGTGACGCCGCACTGGGTGGGAGGAGCTTCCACTTCGTTCTTGACCTGTCACCGACTATAGAAGGGTAGTGAGAAGCGGAGAAGGAAAGAATAAGCCAAGGCCTCCAGGCCACTGGGGTTAGCTCAGGGTGCATCTTTCTGTCAGAGTCCAGAGACAGGTCAAGAGCGAAGTGGAAGCTCCCCTCCCCACCTCTTCCCACTTTAGCAGAGCGAACGCTGGACAGGAGGTAGCCTCCTCTCCACCGTTCGCACTGCACTAAAGGGTGGAAGGGCGGAAGGGCGTCCACTTCGTTCTTGACACTGTCACCGGCTATAGAAGGGTAGTGACGAAGCGAAGGAAAGAATAAGCCAAGGTCTCCAGGCTACCTGGGGTTAGCTCAGGGTGCATCTTTCTGTCAGGAGTCAGAGACGGGTCAAGAACGAAGTGGAAGCTCCTCCCACCTCTTCCCACTTTAGCAGAGCGAACGCTGGACAGGAGGTAGCCTCCCTCTCCCCCGTTCCGCACTGCTAACGTCGGAAGAATGGTGGAGGATCCTTCGTTCTTGACCTGTCACTCGGCCTATAGAGGGTAGTGAGAAGCGAAGGAAAGAATAAGCCAAGGTCTCCAGGCTACTGGGGTTAGCTCAGGGTGCATCTTTCTGTCAGAGTCAGAGACGGGTCAAGAACGAAGTGGAAGCTCCTCCCACCTCTTCCCGCTTTGGCAGAGCGAACGCTGGACAGGAGGTAGCCTCCTCTCTGCCGGTCGCACTGCCAAAGTGGAAGGGGGATGAGCTTCCACTTCGTTCTTGTACCTGTCCTCGGCCTGTTGAGAGGGTAGTGAGGAAGCGAAGGAAAGAATAAGCCAAGGTCTCCAGGCCACTGGGGTTAGCTCAGGGTGCATCTTTCTGTCAGAGCCAGGACAGGTCAAGAACGAATGGCGCTCCTCCCACCTCTTCCCACTTTAGCAGAGCGAACGCTGGACAGGGTAGCCCCTCTCCACCGTTCGCACTGCTAAAGTGGAAAGAGGTGGGATGAGCTTCACTTCGTTCTTGACCTGTCACCGACTATAGAAGGTAGTGAGAAGCGAAGGAAAGAATAAGCCAAGGTCTCCAGTCCACTGGGGTTAGCTCAGGGTGCATCTTTCTGTCAGAGCCAGAGACAGGTCAAGTAACGAAGTGGAAGCTCCTCCACCTCTTCCCACTTTGTAGCAGAGCGAACGCTGGACAGCGTTCTGCTGCTAAAGTGGAAGAGGTGGGATGGGAGCTTCCACTCCGTTCTTGACCTGTCACCGGCTACAGAAGGGTAGTGAGAAGCGAAGGAAAGAATAAGCCAAGGTCTCCAGTCCACTGGGGTTAGCTCAGGGTGCATCTTTCTGTCAGAGCCAGAGACAGGTCAAGTACACGAAGTGGAAGCTCCTCCCCTCTTCCCACTTTAGCTGAGCGAACGCTGGACAGCGTTCTGCTGCTAAAGTGGAAAGAGGTGGAGGAGCTTCCACTTCGTTCTTGACCTGTCACCGACTATAGAAGGGTAGTGAGAAGCGAAGGAAAGAATAAGCCAAGGTCTCCAGTCCACTGGGGTTAGCTCAGGGTGCATCTTTCTGTCAGAGCCAGAGACAGGTCAAGAACGAAGTGGAAACTCCTCCCACCTCTCCCCACTTTAGCAGAGCGAACGCTGGACAGGCGCTCTCTGCTGCTAAAGTGGAAAGAGGGGATGAGCTTCCACTTCGTTCTTGGCCTGTCACTGACTATAGAAGGGTAGTGAGAAGCGAAGGAAAGAATAAGCCAAGGTCTCCAGTCCACTGGGGTTAGCTCAGGGTGCATCTTTCTGTCAGAGCCAGAGACCAGGTCAAGAACGAAGTGGAAGCTCCTCCACCTCTTCCCACTTTAGCAGAGCGAACGCTGGACAGCGTTCTGCTGCTAAAGTGGAAAGAGGTGGGAGGAAGCTTCCACTTCGTTCTTGACCTGTCACCGACTATAGAAGGGTAATGAGAAGCGAAGGAAAGAATAAGCCAAGATCTCCAGGCTACTGGGGTTAGCTCAGGGTGCATCCTTTCTGTCAGGAGTCAGAGACAGGTCAAGAACGAAGTGGAAGCTCCTCCCACCTCATCCCACTTTAGCAGAGCGAACGCTGGACAGGAGGTAGCCTCCTCTCCACCGTTCGCACTGCTAAAGTGGAAAGAGGTGGGAGGAGCTTCCACTTCGTTCTTGACCTGTCACCGACTATAGAAGGGTAGTGAGAAGCGAAGGAAAGAATAAGCCAAGGTCTCCAGTCCACTGGGGTAGCTCAGGGTGCATCTTTCTGTCAGAGACCAGAGAACAGGTCAAGTACGAAGTGGAGCTTCTCCCACCTCTTCCCACTTTAGCAGAGCGAACGCTGGACAGCGTTCTGCTGCTAAAGTGGAAAGAGGTGGAAGGAGCGTCCACTTCGTTCTTGACCTGTCACCGACTATAGAAGGGTAGTGAGAAGCGAAGGAAAGAATAAGCCAAGGTCTCCAGGCTACTGGGGTTAGCTCAGGGTGCATCTTTTCTGTCAGAGTCAGAGACAGGTCAAGAACGAAGTGGAAGCTCCTCCCACCTCTTCCCACTTTAGCAGAGCGAACGCTGGACAGGAGGTAGCCTCCTCTCTACCGTTCGCACTGCTAAAGTGGAAAGAGGTGGGATGAGCTCACTTCGTTCTTGACCTGTCACCGACTATTGAAGGGTAGTGAGAAGCGAAGGAAAGAATAAGCCAAGGTCTCCAGGCCACTGGGGTTAGCTCAGGGTGCATCTTTTCTGTCAGAAGCCAGAGGACAGGTCAAGAACGAAGTGGAAGCTCCTCCCACCTTCTTCCCACTTTAGCAGAGCGAACGCTGGACAGGAGGTAGCCTCCTCTCCACCGTTCGCACTGCTAAAGTGGAAAGAGGTGGGATGAGCTTCCACTTCGTTCTTGACCTGTCACCGACTATAGAAGGGTAGTGAGAAGCGAAGGAAAGAATAAGCCAAGGTCTCCAGTCCACTGGGGTTAGCTCAGGGTGCATCTTTTCTGTCAGAGCTAGAGACAGGTCAAGCAACGAAGTGGAGCTCTTCCTCCTCTTCCCACTTTAGCAGAGCGAACGCTGGACAGCGTTCTGCTGCTAAAGTGGAAAGAGGTGGGAGGAGCGTCCACTGTTCTTGACCTGTCACAGACTATAGAAGGGTAGTGAGAAGCGAAGGAAAGAATAAGCCAAGGTCTCCAGGCCACTCGGGTTAGCTCAGGGTGCATCTTTCTGTCAGAGAACCTAGTCAGAGACAGGTCAAGAACGAAGTGGAAGCTCCTCCCACCTCTTCCCACTTTAGCAGAGCGAACGCTGGACAGGAGGTAGCCTCCTCTCCACCGTTCTGCTGCTAAAGTGGAAAGAGGTGGGAGGAGCGTCCACTTCGTTCTTGACCTGTCACCGACTATAGAAGGGTAGTGGAAGCGAAGGAAAGAATAAGCCAAGGTCTCCAGTCCACTGGGGTTAGCTCAGGGTGCATCTTTCTGTCAGAGCCAGAGACAGGTCAAGAACGAAGTGGAAGCTCTCCCACTCTTCCCACTTTAGCAGAGCGAACGCTGGACAGGAGGTAGCCTCCTCTCCACCGTTCGCACTGCTAAAGTGGAAAGAGGTGGGATGGAGCTTCCACTTCTGTTCTTGACCTGTCACCGACTATAGAAGGGTAGTGAGAAGCGAAGGAAAGAATAAGCCAAGGTCTCCAGTCCACTGGGGTTAGCTCAGGTGCATCTTTCTGTCAGAGCTAGAGACAGGTCAAGTACGAAGTGGAAGCTTCCTCCCACCTCTTCCCACTTTAGCAGAGCGAACGCTGGACAGCGTTCCTCTGCTGCTAAAGTGGAAAGAGGTGGGAGGAGCGTCCACTTCGTTCTTGACCTGTCACCGACTATAGAAGGGTAGTGGAAGCGAAGGAAAGAATGAGCCAAGGTCTCCAGGCCACTCGGGTTAGCTCAGGGTGCATCTTTCTGTCAGAGAACCTAGTCAGAGACAGGTCAAGAACGAAGTGGAAGCTCCTCCCACCTCTTCCCACTTTAGCAGAGCGAACGCTGGACAGGAGGTAGCCTCCTCTCTACCGTTCGCACTGCTAAAGTGGAAAGAGGTGGGATGAGCTTCCACTTCGTTCTTGACCTGTCACCGACTATTGAAGGGTAGTGAGAAGCGAAGGGAAAGAATAAGCCAAGGTCTCCAGGCCACTGGGGTTAGCTCAGGGTGCATCTTTCTGTCAGAGCCAGAGACAGGTCAAGAACGAAGTGGAAGCTCCTCCCACCTCTTCCCACTTTAGCAGAGCGAACGCTGGACAGGAGGTAGCCTCCTCTCCACCGTTCGCACTGCTAAAGTGGAAAGAGGTGGGATGAGCTTCCACTTCGTTCTTGACCTGTCACCGACTATAGAAGGGTAGTGAGAAGCGAAGGAAAGAATAAGCCAAGGTCTCCAGTCCACTGGGGTTAGCTCAGGGTGCATCTTTCTGTCAGAGCCAGAGACAGGTCAAGTACTGAAGTGGAAGCTCCTCCCACCTCTTCCCACTTTAGCAGAGCGAACGCTGGACAGCGTTCTGCTGCTAAAGTGGAAAGAGGTGGGAGGAGCGTCCACTTCGTTCTTGACCTGTCACAGACTATAGAAGGGTAGTGAGAAGCGAAGGAAAGAATAAGCCAAGGTCTCCAGGCCACTCGGGTTAGCTCAGGGTGCATCTTTCTGTCAGAGAACCTAGTCAGAGACAGGTCAAGAACGAAGTGGAAGCCCTCCCACCTCTTCCCACTTTAGCAGAGCGAACGCTGGACAGGAGGTAGCCTCCTCTCCACCGTTCTGCTGCTAAAGTGGAAGAGAGGTGGAGGAGCGTCCACTTCGTTCTTGACCTGTCACCGACTATAGAAGGGTAGTGGAAGCGAAGGAAAGAATAAGCCAAGGTCTCCAGTCCACTGGGGTTAGCTCAGGGTGCATCTTTCTGTCAGAGCCAGAGACAGGTCAAGAACGAAGTGGAAGCTCCTCCCACCTCTTCCCACTTTAGCAGAGCGAACGCTGGACAGGAGGTAGCCTCCTCTCCACCGTTCGCACTGCTAAAGTGGAAAGAGGTGGGAGGAGCTTCCACTTCGTTCTTGACCTGTCACCGACTATAGAAGGGTAGTGGAAGCGAAGGGAAAGAATGAGCCAAGGTCTCCAGGCCACTCGGGTTAGCTCAGGGTGCATCTTTCTGTCAGAGAACCTAGTCAGAGACAGGTCAAGAACGAAGTGGAGCTCCTCCCACCTCTTCCCACTTTAGCAGAGCGAACGCTGGACAGGAGGTAGCCTCCTCTCCACCGTTCGCACTGCTAAAGTGGAAAGAGGTGGGAGGAGCTTCCACTTCGTTCTTGACCTGTCACCGACTATAGAAGGGTAGTGGAAGCGAAGGAAAGAATGAGCCAAGGTCTCCAGGCCACTCGGGTTAGCTCAGGGTGCATCTTTCTGTCAGAGAACCTAGTCAGAGACAGGTCAAGAACGAAGTGGAAGCTCTCCCACCTTTTCCACTTTAGCAGAGCGAACGCTGGACAGGAGGTAGCCTCCTCTCCACCGTTCGCACTGCTAAAGTGGAAAGAGGTGGGAGGAGCTTCCACTTCGTTCTTGACCTGTCACCGACTATAGAAGGGTAGTGGAAGCGAAGGAAAGAATGAGCCAAGGTCTCCAGGCCACTTGGGTTAGCTCAGGGTGCATCTTTCTGTCAGAGAACCTAGTCAGAGACAGGTCAAGAACGAAGTGGAAGCTCCTCCCACCTCTTCCCACTTCATCAGAGCGAACGCTGGACAGGAGGTAGCCTCCTCTCCACCGTTCGCACTGCTAAAGTGGAAAGAGGTGGGAGGAGCTTCCACTTCGTTCTTGACCTGTCACCGACTATAGAAGGGTAGTGGAAGCGAAGGAAAGAATGAGCCAAGGTCTCCAGGCCACTGGGGTTAGCTCAGGGTGCATCTTTCTGTCAGAGAACCTAGTCAGAGACAGGTCAAGAACGAAGTGGAAGCTCCTCCCACCTCTTCCCACTTTAGCAGAGCGAACGCTGGACAGGAGGTAGCCTCCTCTCCACCGTTCGCACTGCTAAAGTGGAAAGAGGTGGGAGGAGCGTCCACTTCTGTTCTTGACCTGTCACCGACTATAGAAGGGTAGTGAGAAGCGAAGGAAAGAATAAGCCAAGGTCTCCAGTCCACTGGGGTTAGCTCAGGGTGCATCTTTCTGTCAGAGCCAGAGACAGGTCAAGAACGAAGTGGAAGCTCCTCCCACCTCTTCCCACTTTAGCAGAGCGAACGCTGGACAGGAGGTAGCCTCCTCTCCACCGTTCGCACTGCTAAAGTGGAAAGAGGTGGGAGGAGCTTCCACTTCGTTCTTGACCTGTCACCGACTATAGAAGGGTAGTGAGAAGCGAAGGAAAGAATAAGCCAAGGTCTCCAGGCCACTGGGGTTAGCTCAGGGTGCATCTTTCTGTCAGAGAACCTAGTCAGAGACAGGTCAAGAACGAAGTGGAAGCTCCTCCCACCTCTTCCCACTTTAGCAGAGCGAACGCTGGACAGGAGGTAGCCTCCTCTCCACCGTTCGCACTGCTAAAGTGGAAAGAAGGTGGGAGGAGCTTCCACTTCGTTCTTGACCTGTCACCGACTATAGAAGGGTAGTGAGAAGCGAAGGAAAGAATGAGCCAAGGTCTCCAGGCCACTCGGGTTAGCTCAGGGTGCATCTTTCTGTCAGAGAACCTAGTCAGAGACAGGTCAAGAACGAAGTGGAAGCTCCTCCCACCTCTTCCCACTTTAGCAGAGCGAACGCTGGACAGGAGGTAGCCTCCTCTCCACCGTTCGCACTGCTAAAGTGGAAAGAGGTGGGAGGAGCTTCCACTTCGTTCTTGACCTGTCACCGACTATAGAAGGGTAGTGAGAAGCGAAGGAAAGAATGAGCCAAGGTCTCCAGGCCACTCGGGTTAGCTCAGGGTGCATCTTTCTGTCAGAGAACCTAGTCAGAGACAGGTCAAGAACGAAGTGGAAGCTCCTCCCACCTCTTCCCACTTTAGCAGAGCGAACGCTGGACAGGAGGTAGCCTCCTCTCCACCGTTCGCACTGCTAAAGTGGAAAGAGGTGGGAGGAGCTTCCACTTCGTTCTTGACCTGTCACCGACTATAGAAGGGTAGTGAGAAGCGAAGGAAAGAATGAGCCAAGGTCTCCAGGCCACTGGGGTTAGCTCAGGGTGCATCTTTCTGTCAGAGAACCTAGTCAGAGACAGGTCAAGAACGAAGTGGAAGCTCCTCCCACCTCTTCCCACTTTAGCAGAGCGAACGCTGGACAGGAGGTAGCCTCCTCTCCACCGTTCGCACTGCTAAAGTGGAAAGAGGTGGGAGGAGCTTCCACTTCGTTCTTGACCTGTCACCGACTATAGAAGGGTAGTGAGAAGCGAAGGAAAGAATGAGCCAAGGTCTCCAGGCCACTCGGGTTAGCTCAGGGTGCATCTTTCTGTCAGAGAACCTAGTCAGAGACAGGTCAAGAACGAAGTGGAAGCTCCTCCCACCTCTTCCCACTTTAGCAGAGCGAACGCTGGACAGGAGGTAGCCTCCTCTCCACCGTTCGCACTGCTAAAGTGGAAAGAGGTGGGAGGAGCTTCCACTTCGTTCTTGACCTGTCACCGACTATAGAAGGGTAGTGAGAAGCGAAGGAAAGAATGAGCCAAGGTCTCCAGGCCACTGGGGTTAGCTCAGGGTGCATCTTTCTGTCAGAGAACCTAGTCAGAGACAGGTCAAGAACGAAGTGGAAGCTCCTCCCACCTCTTCCCACTTTAGCAGAGCGAACGCTGGACAGGAGGTAGCCTCCTCTCCACCGTTCGCACTGCTAAAGTGGAAAGAGGTGGGAGGAGCTTCCACTTGTTCTTGACCTGTCACCGACTATAGAAGGGTAGTGGAAGCGAAGGAAAGAATGAGCCAAGGTCTCCAGGCCACTCGGGTTAGCTCAGGGTGCATCTTTCTGTCAGAGAACCTAGTCAGAGACAGGTCAAGAACGAAGTGGAAGCTCCTCCCACCTCTTCCCACTTTAGCAGAGCGAACGCTGGACAGGAGGTAGCCTCCTCTCCACCGTTCGCACTGCTAAAGTGGAAAGAGGTGGGAGGAGCTTCCACTTCGTTCTTGACCTAGGAGAGCCTGGCTCCTCTAGGCAGCTCCCTACTCGGCTAAGGGGGATTAAAGACGTCATCTCCAAGGACTTGTGCTAGGTGTCAATCTTCAGTGTCAATTATGACCAGCTTGTTGCCCAATGCAAACGACGCCAACCCGCTTTCCGGTTTAAAAATGGGAGATCTTGTTTTGGGTGGGGAGATATGTGGGCCTTCTCTACCGAATAAGTTGCTACATGGCTTGGAAGAAAGAAAAACCAAAAAGGTTAAACGGATAGAAGGAAGATTTGGAAATGGTTCAGGTTATTGAGGGGATGAGGTTGAGGTGACCATTTGCAGATAATCTGCAACTCTTTCTATCAGGAAGCCTAAGTGGTTTTCGTAAGCTTTCTTGGCTCGGGCTAGAGCTGGGAAGAGCAGTTGTATTGTAGAGTAGGGAAGGTCGCTGGTGGTTTAGCGATGGAAGAGGGCCATCGGGATATCCTCGTGTTTAGCACACACCACGTAGTTTTCACAGGATAATAGAGAGGCGTTTGTGGATTTGGAAAAGTACACGAACATGCGGATTGCTAGCAATTTTCAGATTGAGGGCCCCTGAGAGCCGGACACATAGTTTGTGGAAGAACAACACCTTTTAGAGCTGCCCGTAAAGCTCTGAGAAGGTAACTTCCAAAGCCGATCATCTAGGAGTCTCCTAGACTGTCATTTAAAAGTCGAAGAAGATACTCTTTCCGAAATACCTTCCCCTTTATTTCTTTCGCCCTCCCTGTCAATAAAAAGGCGCCCATGTCGTCACTAGTCATGGACTGACTGCCCCTCGTTTGTCGAAGGTGACGACGTTGCAGCGTTTTCTCTTTAAAAGTAGGTATGACGACGTTCATCTTCAGTGATTTTTTTTAAGTAGAGTAGCGCTGCTAAGGCTTCAAGTTATCGAACAAGTTAAGTAGCCACCTGCGCTGCTTGCAACCGCATCCTACCAAAGACCGCTGCGTGAATACGCCCACCATCATTTGCTCTTCTTCATTTCTACTTTGGCCATCTGCACATCAATGTCATGTCGTTGAGCAAACTCTCTGGAGCGGAGTTCAAGAAAGTACGGGAAAAGAAGTCAGCAGAGAATGAAGCCCAACGGAAGCGGCTACTGACATGGCTTACGAAACCACGTAAGGTGACAGTCTTCGCATTTGCTATCATTTTTATTTTTCTATATTCAGAACAGTATATATATATATATATATATATATATATATATATATATATATATATATATATATATATATATATATATATATATATATATATATATATATATATATATATATATATATATATTATCTATATTTATTACAGCTAACACCACCTAGACCTCACTGTTTTAACCGGTTCGAATCTCGGCCTAGGCTTATTGCGAAGAAAGCGCCGTATAACTTAAATCTCAGTTGCAAACAGAAGGTCCAAAAATTATCAAAAATATTTCTCAGTCTTCTGCCGAGGCGTGTTCAAACTGTACTTTACCGCCTTTACTATAGCAGTGCTCGTGCACTTGAAGTGTGAAGCCACGACCGAGAGCGGGTACAAATTACAAAGTGAATCCGAGTCTTAGTCCTACGTCAGCGTTCGACAATGACTCGTGTTTAATTCGTGTTTCGGCGGACACTCGGTGCATAATCGACGAGTCGACGCCGTAGTAGTGTAATGAGGTTTCGTAAGGAAGACGTAGGTGATAAACAGGATTTGACGAGTCCAGCTGGTGTTCATACAACGTAATCTGAACACTTTAATTTGAATTTTTTCCGAGTGTCCAAATTGTGGAAATATTTACATTTGAACTTTTCCAGGGTATATACTCGTAGTTTAGTGGCCGGATATTAAAACTGAATGTGTGGCAAATGTATAGAAAAAGATCCTGTCGGTGCCTATGCAAACGACACCGTTATTTTAGAGCCCCACAAATTGCCGCAGCAGTATACGCAGAGAGAAAAGTGCAGTTTATTAGAAACGAAAGAAGGGGTCCACCGTGCACATCGGTACTGGTTTGGTGATTGGATGAGTCAATTCAGGGAATTTCAGTACGCCCGCTTGTATGAAGGCTTCCTGGAGGCCGTTTCATTCACATAATACGATCCTTCCAAGAAAAAACGAGTAAACTGACCTTGTAATATTTTTTCTTCCTTGTTAAATGCACAATTAAATTCTTTCCAGAGCTCAGTTTAGTTGGTTAAATTATTCATATTCTTTTTCTTACAAGTATCGATATAACAGCACGTGTCGGTGTCATTATTCTACGAAGTCTGTTCGTAGACGATAGCGTGGCACCTCAACAGGACCCCGTCGAGCGAAATGACTGATCTTGTTGAGGTGAATGAAGCGCCTCACGAACGAAGGCAACAGTGAGAGTGAGAGACGCACCCACTCATGAACGTTCAAATCCTCACAAAGGAAAAAGCGTCTAACGAATTTAGCAACGTTTCTATTAGAGCCCCGTCTGTCTTCACCGACGTACTCAGCAACTTGGGGCATTTCCGTGCCCAGCGCCAGTGCTCACCATTAATAAAACGCAGTCTTAAAATGTTTGAGTCGTGTATACGCTCTGTGCACGATTATCTCTCTCGAAATTAATAACTATACGAGAAGGGCGCGAACTTCTGTCGCGATGAACAAAGAAGGTAGTGCTCCTCGGCCAGACTAGTAACTCTAGCGCGACTAACGTCACCGACATAAAAAAAATATCTAGCTTTTTAGCAACCTAGTTTTTTCAGGAAGGTTGTTTACGTTAAAACGTAGAAAACACAATCAGCAGGCCGTGCTTGGCACGCCTCCGAGCAGCGGTTGCTGTTGTTAGCTTAGAGGGACTATGCTGAGCTGTCGATGAGAAAGCTATCGTAAGATTTCCAGGAATATATATTTATTATTGGTGCAGTTGTCCTGTAATTGTTTACTCAGACTTCTTTTCGAGCGTGTTCTAAGAGCCATGTTAACAGGTAAAAAGAGAACTAAAAACGTGAAAGCCGTTTACAACTCCCTGTAACGCCGAATTAGAGCGCAGATCTTGAGGAGGAGGAGGAAGAGTACTGAGGGGAGGGTATACCCTCATCCTCCTCCTCCTTCTCCTCCTGCCCTCATTCTTCAATCTCCTAGGGGGGGGGTCACGTGACCTCGGGGGGGGGAGGGGAGGGTCACGTGACCTCGGGAGGGAGGTCACGTGACCATTGGGGGTCACGTGACCTGGGGTGTCACGTGACATGGGGGGGTCACGTGACCCTGCGGTTACGCCGACGCCGACGCTCAAGCCGGAAATGGGCGTCTAAGAGCTGCGCTCTAAAAGTTATGCTTCTCTTATTTGTTTGCAGCACAGTCAACAAGCCGCAAAGATCAGCATGAACAAAATGAACCGGAAAAGGTGTCCAGCCACCAGCAAGCTGACGACTGTGCCACTTCGCCATGCTGTGCCACGACGCCAAATTGTGCGCCGACGCCAAGCTGTGCCACGACGCCAAGCCACATCGTTGATGCACCAGATGAGCCTCCGAGACTTTGCTCAACGCTTTCCACCAACCAGAACCAGGTGTCTGACGACGACCCGTCGCTGCCAATGCCGACTAGCGACCTGGACAAGCAAGCCAGGCAAGCACGGGGTCCTTTTCAGCCTCATCTAGGCAGATATATGCCCAAACAGAAACGAATAATCGAAAGCGCAGCTTTTGTGCACACTGGTTTGCAAAGTTCAGCTGGCTTGAATACAGTCCAGCAAAAGATGCAGCCTTTTGCTTTTGTTGTCGGGCGTTTCCGCCGGGGAGTGGTATATCCAAAGCACATTTAGACCCATCCTTTGTTTCAACTGGGTTTCGAACTTGGAAGAAAGCGATAGAAAGGATTAATCAGCATGAAAGATGTGAGGGCCATCTTAACGGTGTCGTGTCATGGAATTGCTCCAAAGCAAACAGATCGATTGCTTCAATGCTGGATGAAAGCTTTGAACGACGAGCGTCTCAAGTTGAAGAAAAACGAAAACAAAATCGTGAGGTGCTAAAGCGCCTTACTGACGTTGTTGTTCTTCTCGCAAAGGGAGGAAGGCCATTCAGAGGGCACAGTGAAAATAAGGAAAGCGCAGAGCAAGGTCTATTTTTAGAGATAGTTAATATCTTAAAGAAGTACGACCCCGTTTTGCGGGGCCACTTAGAGTCAGGCCCAAAGAACGCCTACATCAGCAACAGAATACAAAATGACATCCTAGAGTCACTGCATGCAGCCATTTTTTCTTCGATTGTCCACCGCATAGAAGGGAAACAATCTCGCTCATGCGCGACGAAACAAGTGACTGCGATCATCATGAACAACTTTCCGTTGTTATTAGGTACTTCTGCGAGATTAAGAACAGGCCAGTGGAGGTATTCCTTACTCTCGAAAGGCTTAAAAATTTAGACAGCGACTCTGTGTTTTCCACGTTGCAAGCAGTTCTCACCGCCATCAATGTTTCCTGGAATTCTGTGAGTTCCGTCTGCTTTGACGGGGCTTCTACTATGTCTGGGCACATTGCTGGCGTTCAAGCAAAGTACAAAGAGCAGAACAACAAGCTCGTCTACGTTCACTGCTATGCCCACTGCTTAAACCTAGTGCTTGTCGATGCATGTTTGTCTCGAGGAGAAAACAGAATGATGTTTGATTTTTTTGGCGTTGTGCAACTTGCGTACAACTTTATTGAAAACACTGTTGTGCGCCATGCTGTTTTTGCGCGAATTTGCCAAACTGTCGGCACAGAGCTGAAAACTTTGAAGTCTTTGTCTACGACCAGATGGGCATGTCGTGCTGAAGCTGTAAAGGCCGTTCGTGAGAGCTACACCGAACTGTCGAGTGCAGTAAGAACGATTGTGGACTCCACAAAGCACCCGGAGACGAAAGCAAAAGGCAAGGGACTCCTTTCCCAGTTGATGAGCTTTGACTTTGTCTGCTGCATGGAAATAGCTCACCCTATTCTACAGCTTATTTTGAAGGTTAGCCGAGCTCTTCAGGACCCTAAAATTAACCTCACTACTGCACTCAATGAAGTCAGGCATCTGCAAAAAGGCGCTGCGAGAGATGAGGCAAGATGGGACAGTCTTTGAAAAGTTGTTTGCGGAAGCTTCTTCGATCTGCGAGATGAATGAAATCGAGATTACCGAAGTTCGAAAAAGAAAGGCATCGAAGCGAATTGACCAAAACTGGGTGAATGAATGTTTCTATGCGACAAAAGAGGAAGAATATCATGCCGGTGTTTCCTTTCCGATGCTTGACTCCTGTGTTCGAGGGATCGAAGAAAGATTCACACAAGAAACTTTTGAGCTTGTGTGTGCTATCCAGAACCTCCTGGGCCTCTCTGCGAGCGACGAACAAATATCTCTTATTTGTAGCTTCTTTGAGGTGGATCCCAACAGCTTGCGTGCTGAAATGCGGCTCCTGAAGTATCGAACCAGCGACGAAAAAGCAAACAGCATGACCGCCTATGACTGGCTGGATTCACTCAAAGAAAATGGGTTGGACAAGTCCGTATTCAAGGTCTTTTCTCGCGTTCTTCAACTGTTTTCCGCGATTGCTGTAACCAGTTGCTCGTGCGAAAGGACATTTTCAAAGCTCGCACATGTAAAGACCAAGTTAAGATCCACGATGTCGCAGGAACGGCTTCGTTGGCTGATGCTGCCCTTTGTGGAGCAGGACCTAGCAACATCCATCAGTTTTGATATCTTAAAGCATTTTACGACCAAAACGCGCAAACTTTTGTTATGAATCTGTTTTAATTTCGCAGGATATGCTATCGCATGAACCTACAATGTCACATAATTCTACTTTATCCTTAATTGGTTGACAGCCGGCTAAAGAGGGTGCTTTACAGCCGATTCCGTCCGAACTAAGGTTCGCCTCTCACACCAATAGTCTTTTTGCACAGCTCAGCTTGAATAGTTCTTTTGTATAGTGTAGTTAATTTTACTGTGTGTTACTGTTTTTATTTGCACCAGCCCTGTTGTTGTGTTTGTGTTGAATCTTTTTTAGAGTCTACCGTTTGTGAATTGAAATTGTGTATCGTCTGAGCCCTCCTGCGATTCATTTTCTTTCTGTGTTTTGTGATGGCGCTTGTGCCCTACGAGTGCAAGCTGTGGTTTCTTTGTCGTGGCGGTTTCCACTTCCGTTTGGCAATAAATCGTTTTTGTCGTTGGAAAAGTTATCTCAACTTCTCATTTCTCCCACATTTCAAAGCGCATGTAAGTCCACTTTCACGCAGAGCACTCGCAAATCCAATTACTGCGGTCTACGAGGATATGGATACGATGACACGTAAAAATAAAGTCTGAACAGTAGCATTATAAAGTATGACGTTTTGTGGCATCACGTCATGTTTGGTGTCACAGCTCAGATTTAATTTGTAGGTTCAAACATATTTCGAGCCTTGTCATTCTCCAGGCTCCATTCGTAAACCGCAATAATTAGACTTCCAAGTAATCTGCGGGAAAGTAAACTCAAGGGTAGTTTTATGGTGACACTGAAGTAAACTTGGAAGTCATATTTCGCGGTTGAAATATGGTGTTCTAGTGTACTCCTACTATAGGGTACACTAGAACACCTTACCCCTACGGCGTAAGGGTCTCGGTCAGTGTTGTACGGAACGGCGTTCCAAGGAACGGCGTTCCTGGAACGCGTTCCTTTTAGGAGGAACGAAGGAACGCCGCCGTTCCATTTTACATCGGTGGAACTGGAACGGGAACGCGTTACATTTTTTCTGGAACGGAAAGAGTAACGGCGTTCCTTTTTTCCGTCCAGTGGGGTAATTTTTATTTTATTTCGAACAGGGAAATTTTGAAAGTACAAAAACAATATCTTTACGAAGTACAGGATCTCGTTACCTTTTTTGGCTACTAATCTTATAGATTATTTTGTGTGGTCCTCGCTTGCTAACAGTTTCGGGTGCAGGACAGCTGGTGGACATTGATTCTTTTTTGAGTGCCCCAAACTGCGGTACAAAAAGGAAGGCTTTTAGTCGTAGGAAAATACAAAGAAAGAGGGTTGTTTCAAACTCAGCTACTTTCTCTGGTTCCACGAATCCTCATACACCCAGAAATCTAAGGCCGACTACAGCCACTTGTGAACTTTCATAACAAGACCTAGAGTTACAACAAGATCACAGACTGCCAGACATCGAACGCACCCTTGTATCCGGAACATTGGTCACTTAAAAGATACACAAAAAATAACCTTTATTTCTTCTCTTGTGCCCCACCTTCAAAATGAACAACAAATCCAACCTTACAAAGAAGTATTTGTAGTTTTAAGACTGACCTTCCAAAAGCCCTACCCTCTCCTCGACTTGCTCGTCATGCGGACGGCAGCATCGAGAAGCAACTGTTGTTAAGTTCGAACAAGGGACTTTGTTCAATTGAAACGTGTGAGGTTGCTGTAAAACGCTCGTACAATGTTGGGTAAAAGTACATTCGGCTCGTCTGAATCGTCCACTACAAACATGAATATGGTTAAAAGCTGAGATTTTTAACTTGTATATATCACCAAATGAAAGCCTGCTTCCGCTTGTTTTCTTCTGTTGCCCTTCCATAACGACATACAAACTCGTATATTGACTACTAATGGGATAGATAAAAAAACTCTGCTTGATTTAACTAAATATAGTAATTAGCAAAATACAAATGTAACGTATATGTAACGATACGTTCCATTTTTTAAACTGTAACGGGAACGAGTTCCTTTTTCACAGATGTAACGTGTAACGGGAACGCGTTCCAAAAATCAGAAGGAACGAGGAACGAGCTTTCGTTCCTTTTATTGAGGAACGTGTACAACACTGGTCTCGGTGAGACGGGGAGGGGGGGGGGCGCTGCAGCGAAAGGGCCCTGTGCACGCCTATGGTCGTGGTGTATAAATGGTAGACAGACTGAACACAAACGAAATGCGACAACCAACGCTTCTAACTCAGAGTTCGTCGGGCACATTCAGGAATGTCATGTATGTAAAGCGGACTGGTTCGAAACGGAAGTAATTCAAAAAGAACGTCATGACATGAAACGTGTAGGTTAGAAACGATTCGTATAAAGACGTCTGGTATCTGTATAATTCAGGCGTTGTTGCAGTTTGGGAAGAACTGTAAACACTTGCTGGCCTTGTACATGCTTTTTTTTTGTTGCTTGGTCACGCATTTGAGTAAAGAGTTCCGAAGTGTTAGCAGTGTCTAAGTGTGTCTCTTTTGGACTGTGTGCATTGTTAAACATGGCGCAATATTAGTATTTTTTGTTTCTTTCTCTGGAATGCGAGGTCGTTCCTTTGGGTTCAGTTGTGAACCCGTTGTGTAAATGTTTCGAAGCCGAGGTTGAGGAGATAAGAAGAGGTTTATCCTCGTCTTGTTAAGTTAGAAGTCGTAATTTTTTTTTCCTTTTTACTCTCTTGTTTTATTGTGTGTTCTTGTCGTGGGGTATTATTGCTACTGGTGATTGTAGTGACGGCGTTGGAAAAGTGCGCTTTCCTGTGACGAAGCTGGTAAGATGCGAGCAGATGACACTCTATGTCAAAGCACGGAGTGGCTACGATAGTTCGCGTCTATGCCGATGAAAAACGGTTTATTTAATAAAGAAATGTGTACGACGTTTTTGCGAGTGTTTTTTTTTGTATGAATGACAACGTCTCGTCTCGATTAAAAAGCTTTAAAATGTTCAAAAACAAGCCTGTAGCTTCACATTACAGCTTGCGAGGTATACGTCAGGGCTATTCACAGCCTCTCTGATTCCTGTATTTTTATTGTTTTTTTTTTCGGATCTATAGAGGCTGTTGTAGTAAAAGGTTTTGCATTCACCAGAATAAATGAGGTGCTGTCTCTCTTAGCTGCGAGCACAGTTATGTTGCAAAGTGCTGCACACTTATTTCAGCTAGATAGATGAGCTTACCGATACCGACGGCTCTATCCAGGTGTGACTCTACAGTTTCTGACGGGCAAATGCTAGAGCAACTGACGCTTAGCTGCTCCTGCATCGAATACGTGGCAAAGAAGTTTGTCACTTTGCGACTTCTGCTCGAAAGAAAAACAGACATTTCCTTAAATTGTCGGGCATGACCCGGCAAATTCAGGCGACTAATTGGTTTTCTCAAATTTTTACAAAGAATTTGTTGCAAATTTAAATTCGCTCGCATAGAAGCGCATCACGCATTCTGCGGATTTGGGCAAGCAAAGACTAAACATATAAATGCTATTAATTCATAGCAGGTGTTTACTCAGTTTTTGGGACGCTGAAGTGTCATCGGCTTACTAGATTTAAGACTTCGACTGCGAGAAGGTCCCGCACGTTTCTGCGTCGACCGGGTCAATAAGCAGTAGGGCTGGGCAATTGATCGATTAACCTACCGATTAATCGATTAATGCTTTAATAGCGATTAATTTGTTTAACCGGTTCAATCGGTAAAATCTGACGAACCAAAATTAAATAAAAATGAAATGCTTTCACTATGCAGACATAGACGAGCACACCTATATGAAGTGAAAACTTAGGGAAGTATAGTAGGTGAAGTAACGCCGTGCGAGTGTCCGTTTAGCGCAGCAGAGACTACAGTGAGCAATCAAAGGAGGTCGCCCTTCTCGGAGAATATCAAATGAACATTTTTGCCTCATGGAGCTGAAGTAATAATGTGTGAGTGTGAGTGTTTGAACGTTCCCAACTGTATATCGAAGCTGATTAATAATTAAAATTATTGCGTCGTTTAACACATATTCAGCAAAAAAAAAAAACGCCCAGCCGTAATATGCATGGATTTAATTGAAACGGCCCGGAAGCCAGCCACCGCTTCTTCCCCGCCAGTTACTTTTTAGTAAATGTTTGTTTACTTCTTTATAAAATTAAAAAAAAAGGAATCAACTTGAACCAATAAGAGATCAACACTTACAGGAACACACGAAGCCGTTTTCACTGAAGTGTCTACATGCGAGAGGTTTTCGAATTTCGCTTTACTATTTTCATTCTCAGTTTTATTTTGTCCGAATCATAATAAAAATGCACCCTATTCGCCGTGGCAGATACAGTGGGTAAAGCGCTGGATATTCTATATTCATCATCCAGCTTTTTGTACTGGTGTAGAGAACAGCACATCGCCATCCGAGCGCTTCGACACCTCAGCGCCAAAAGCGTTTGTTAGCACGACAACGCGCGACACCATTTCAAGTTTAAGTGAAATTTCCTACTACACATGTAACTCCACCAAATAAACACGACGCGTGATACAGGCTTTGCCGCGCGTTACCCAAACAGCGCATGCAGCGAGCTGAAGCATTACCACCTAAAGGACAAGGCCTGCGCATGACGTCATCGTTAGTAGATCCCCGACTCGCCCCTAGCGGCAAACAGGCTGAAGCTTGACGACAGTATGGGCCACGTGACAACTACGTCGCATTCACTGTCGGCCACAACTGTGTGCGCAACTGCTGAGCGCGAGCTGATAGCGAGCTTCCAGTTAATTTGCAACAGTGCATTCGAACACTCCTTTGAGACGTGCATTTCTAGCGCACGCGCCCGTTCTGCGGAAGAACGCTTCAAAGCAGCGACCTCGAGCTCCTCAAAAATGGCGTCCAGTGCCAACGTCCAGCGTCCAGCGAAGGGCTCTGCAGCCCTCTCGCACAGCAGTAAGCCATTTTCACTCATGCATTTGACGCTCCACGTGAGTGTCTAACTTCATCGTACGCTATGGGCAGGAGATCGAACTATAGGGGGAGCTTTATCGAGCTTGTTGTCCCCACAGCCCGGTAGCCCGGTGTTTACAAACACAAGATAACAAATAAATTGAACCTCGCCATGCACGGTCTGGACACGAGCGCTTCGCTCTTAACCAGTGCTTTGGTTGCACGAGGAGCGGCCATTCGAATCGTCACCGTCGATATCGCTGATCAAAAACAAACAAGAAAATTCGGTTTGTTGTCCCCACAGCTGAAGCGTGCCGCCAGAGGCGTGACTGTTTGATCTCCTCCCCAATAGCAACAGACACCCGGCGTGAGCATCTGTTCCATTACCTGTTACACGAACCATGAATCACATGGAGCAGGCGATGCGGGCAGACGCCAGCGGCGTGGTCACGATCGGTAGCAGAGGGCGCTGGCATGCTCTTCCGTGACCAGACTAGGAAGCCTGAGAGGAAGTCTGTCAGGCATAGGGGGTTAGGAAGACAGGTCTCTGTACAAGAAGGTCGAGGTTACGGAAAGCAGGTTCTCGCTAAGAAGGCGCAGCCACAGAGGTGGAGAGTCGTAGCTAAGCTGAATCGCGGTATGACAAAGAGGGCACTGTACGCTTAGCTTAAGCATCTGTTGTTTGGCCAAGGACAGCAGTTTGTGACCGAACTCAGAGCGAAGCAGTTTCCCAGGCAATGGCGGTGCTTGTGCGACAGCCGGAGATGTGCGAGCGAGTACCGGCTGGTCAGCACTCTGCTACCTTTAATGTGGATGAGCGGCTGTCCACTTGACACTCACGTGTACCATGAGCATCTAATCAGTCATCGAGAGTTACTCTAATGACAGTCATCAGTGGTTTACGAGACACCGCAGGAGTATTATTCAAGCATAGAGATTGGCCAAGTCGAATGGCTGAAGACGCACTGGGACAGCCCAGCACGCTTTCATAACAACGTGATTTGTTCTTATTCAACGGAATGGCCAGAGTCTCTACCTATTCGTCTCTGTGGAGTGTATATGTTTTCACGACCTGTTAAATATCTCTAAGCTTAAGATGGCAGCAGTAAATTCGCTAGGTGATGTAAGCGACGTGCCCGATCCAAGTGGCTCAGCCGGTCGCATCCATCCATCCATCCAGTGATGACGTTTAGAGGATGAAACGCGCAGGCCTTGTGTTCTAGGTGGATATTGGCTGAAGAGCCGAGGGATCCAAGGTCTGCGCGGCCTGTTCTACCCGCGACACACAGACGTTGATGATCATAGACTAGAAAAGCGCCCCTTGTAGTTCGCGCACGCTGGCAATAAGATGTGTACAAAATTAACTTTGTAGCTAGATTTGAAACTTTTTATTTTCTCTTTCTGTCTTCTTTCGCGTTTTCCGTTTTCCTACCCCTAGTTTCAGGTTTACAAGTATGTCCATGGACAAAGAAGCAGTTGCTTTTGTTGTATTCGCCCCCCTCGAAGCCATTAAAAATCCCACAAACGAAGTCTTTTCCTTTCCTGTCAGGGACCTCATGCTTCACCGAACTCAAACTCACGCACCTCACCGAACTCGCCGAACTGACGCTCCTCACTCAACCTCAAACTCATTAGTTTTTGAGGCTCACGAGCGTACCCACCCCTCAACTCACGCCTGATCGGTAAGGGTAAGCGAGTGCCCTCATGAGCGAATTTTGCCGAGGTAGGTCACTCAGTCAGTATCTGTGTACACTACCATTGTATGTTTTATCCTCTCTCGCAACCTAGACTGGAGGCGTCTTCCCACTTCTGTCGCCATAATCCAGCCCGATGGCTCGTTTAAATCTGCAGTTACTAGTGTAGCTATTGTACGGTCACGGGCGTTGTGAAAAAGCCCTGGCGACCGCGTGGCTTTGAAGTTTTCCGGTCCATAAGGGAAGAAAGCTGAGTTATCCTCGGGAATATATATTGTGTGCACGAGCGCCGTTTCAGCAGCTCTGCGATTTTTGTCGTTACTGCCCACTTGGTTGGCAAAGGATTGCTGAGTCGACATCAGTAGTAGTAGTGCACGGTGAAATAAAATGAAAGCCGCGTATCGTTCTCTATCTCGCGAACCTATTTTCGAACGCCCGAAAACTCGTTCAACCTGCCGACTTGTGGATTCAGCCACGCTTGATTTTGTCGCGGGGGTGACGGCAAAAATTGAACCGCCGTTGAAGCCTCGATAATGGTTGAGCTTTCTCTCTGATAGAGAGCACGACAGGCCTTGTAGGTGTTGAGCCACGTGCTCGCTTGGGCTTGTTCATACCGGCCTGGAGCTGAGCCGGTTGATTTGAAATGCTTCCTTGAATACCAGCTGAACGTATAGAGGAAAAGCGAAGGAGAGGAAAGAACAAAGAACCACACGGCTGGACTTCAACCTGTAACAGAAATTTCGCCAAACAAAGTGACACTTGCCTTGCCAAGTGTGTCTCTCTGAGACACACTTGGCAAGGGCATGGTGCGGTGAACAAATTAATGCGGTTGCCTTGCCACAAAAATCAGAGGACCACAACGAGGGGACCTATAGCTTTTTTTTCTCGGCAAAAACACATAAGGGGGGGGTCCCTTTTCGTGCCATTGTCTCAGAGAGACACACTTGGCAAGGACAGGTGTCACTTTGTTTGGCAAAATTTCTGTCACAGGGCGAAGTCCAGCAGTGTGGTTCTTTGTTTTCTCCTCTCCTTCGCTTTTCCTCTTCTTTCAGCTGGTATTCAAGGAAGCTTGTTTATACCGTCCGCGACAGAACACTGATGTGTTTTGATTTCTCTCTTGTCCTTGTAGTCGTTTCTATATTTCTATGTTTTAACCACCTAAATGACGAGGCCCCAGAAGGCACTGACAAATAGATACGTGCCTCGTTTGCCATGTCATCGTGTTACGCAAAGAGCGCGATCACGTGGAGGAAGAGACTGGTGTCTGGTCAAGTCTGGTCCAACGAGCACGCAGCCTTTACTGTACTGTCAGCTTAGGAAGAACGGAGCATAGTTGGAGCTACGCAGACTTGTACGTAACGAGTTACAAGTAACGGATTACTGGTAATCAGTAATCCGTTACTTGCGTAAAGATCCCTCTGTATGCCCGTCCGTCACTCGTCTATGTTGCACCGATGTTGGACATTTTTTCGCCACTAAACAAACAAAAAAGGAAGAAAAAACAAGTTACCAGAAGAATTAGAATGTCAACGCGCTCAGCGACGTTCTGACGTCGACCTGTCGAATCCTGTGTACGGGTTGTTACGATCCGGGACTGTGTTCTTCACTGACCACATCTAGCCAGAACAAACACCCTCCTGTCCCTTTCCCTCCATCTCGAAAGAGTTCACCTGTGATATCTACGATCGTTTTTGTCACTAGATCGGGATTTCTACTAGTCCAGCATGTGGCTGTTTATTTATCCCCATCTCTTTCTCTCTCTCTATCTATGTCTATATCTCTATTACTGAAAGCTGAAGGAAGTGACGAATTCTATTAGCAATGGGTGTGAATGACAAAAAGAAACAAAATGTAACCATTTTGAACATACGTATGCATTTCTTATTTCGTAATCAAAAAGGAACGCGAAAGGCAATAATTTACTTTCCGGTAGTTATTCAATTTCTTTCTTTATGCAGTAATTGATTATTGTAATCAGGTTAATTTTTCATTAAAGTAATTGTAATTGGTTACATTTTTCAGTAACACGTACAAAACTGGAGTGATATAGTCTGGTAGTAATGATGGCAAGACAGCCGTTGACACTATTAAACAAAACAAAAAAGGCGTCTATACCTGTTTTTACTTTAAGAACCGTAGTAAAACATTAGTCCGGCCCCTCGTGGAGCATTGCTAATATCTCCCTTTATGTTCATAATTAAGATATATATAGGTGAATTTTAGATTAGACATATATTATCAGGACGTACACGTTCCAAACGCCAAAAGCATCGCGTTTTCCTCCGACAACCAAATCTCGTAAGAACTACGTCGCTCGTGTATGAACAATGCGCAAAACTTGCTTTTTACTTAAAGCAAAAACAACTATAAACGCCGTAAAAAAAAAAAAGTCATGATACGACCTGCTTTCAGGAACTCCAGACATACTTTGGTTGGCTCTCGTTTCTGTCCGGGTGACGTGACTTTCTCTTTTTGCGACAGACGCGTTTCCTCCAGATGTTTTTTCCCAAGCCCTATTTTTATGCGGGGAGCGTGACGTAAATTTTCTTCGCTACACTTACATTTTGCGCGCCAAAAGAAATATGTTTCGTTGGCAACCATCGGGCGCTCGGTCCTGCCTTCCAGAAGCAATCAAGTAACCGCTGGGTCATCGATGTACCAGTTGAATGTAGGTCAAAGCAGGCTTCCCCACATTGTCATCGTCCTATTAGGAAGGTGCACCCCGTATAGTGAAGGTCAATCGCTTTTGTCTTTTCAAGGTCACACCGGTTCCTGTCGCCCTTTAGAAACTGACAGAGTTGGAACCGTGCCATCAGTTTAGTCACCCTGACCGCAAGGGCAAGAGTATATGCTGCGTCAAGTCAATCCGTAGTCAGTCTCTAGCTGCCCGTATTCATGCAGCATGCTTGTGCTTCTCTTCTTCATCGGCTCTTCGGCCTGCCAGCTTCCAGAGGCACCCAGGAACGGCAGGATCATCCCAGACCGTCAACCCGTGAACGAGACGAACTGCTTCATCGGCACAACGGTCTCCCACGTCTGCAACGCGGGATATGCACTCCTGGGCCACGGCAGCCAAGTCTGTCGAAGCGATGGCTCTTGGTATCCTCCAGGACCGCCTTATTGCCTGGACAAGCATGTCATGGCCAAGTTGGCCTACCAGCCTGCCTCCCACCCCAATGGCGACCAGCAGCTCATCATCGAAAGTAAGACCGTGAACCGCTGTAGCGCAGCGTTTCGCAATTCACCCTGGTTCGTCATGGAACAGCGGGACATACTTCCCGTCTCCGTGGTCAAGATGGCCCTCTCTGCGAATATGACGTCTTCGCCGGTGGTCGCATTAACAGTTCGCGTCGGGAACTACTCCGCGACTCTCCGCAAGAATCCCGTCTGCGCTGTCTTCACCGGCGCTCTCCTGAAAGATCGTGCTCTATACCTTCAGTGCTCCGAGGTTCTTCGAGGACACTACGTCATCCTTCACGTGCGCAGTCACGATCCAGTCTCCGTATGTGAGCTCGTGACGTACGCCCTGAGTACTCCTCTCCCAAGCCGTGGCGAAGAGTCGTCCAACGGATCCGTGAGATGGATCGTCGGACTTTGTTTCGGGGCCGCGCTTGTGGTCATTGCTTGTTGCCTTCTCTCCGAAACGGCGAAATTTATGCTGCGCAGAGAGCTCTTTTCCAGCGGCTCATACGAACGTTTTTAGTGAAATGTGTAATTTTTGTGTGTTCAGTCCTCGCCTTTTTATCTGCTTTTATTTAGCGCCTTGTATTTGTGTATTTTAAAGTTTCGTGAGCTACATATCAAAAACTAGCGGACAAGTCTCTATGAATGAACCTGCGGGCTCTGTCCACATTTGTATACAGCCTTATTTTTAATAGATTTGTTTTATTATCGTGACAAGCCTACGATGCCGTTCGTGCGTGCTTTTATTTTAACTCAGATTACACGTGTAAACAATTGGCACTTTTTTCTCCAAACGGTGCTCTTTTTTAAAGCTGTACATGGCTTGTTGACAAAAACGTTTAATCATTCTTTAGTGTGTAATCGTTACTCCATAGTTATCTCATAATTAAAGTTTACTTGTACTCTGTGTGTTTCGAATAAATGCATCATATTCGTTTACGATCGTTAGTTCTATTTCCACGAACAAATGTTCCGACTTACAGGGCAGATCGAATGACGCCAAAAGAAATTATTTTACAGTTAAACAAACGAAATTCTACGAGTAAAAAAAAAATTAGTTTTCCTGCCCCAGTCTCGAATTGAAATCATGATAGTAAACTTCCACCAGCTCGCCTGCGCACTGACCGTAATTAGGAAAGATACTGTTGTATCAGTCTCCCAATGAAGTGTTCGTGGAACTTTTCTCCTTGATATATACCTCTGGACTGCGCTGCTCACATTATCCCCGTCTGGTGTTGGTACAACTTGAAGTATAGTCAATCGCAACGGTGAATGGCAATATTGCTTGAGGTTGTTTTTGTCATCACTTGCATTTAATTAATCAAACCAATTTAATGATGGACCAAACGTAGGACGCCACAACCAAATGTGTAAAGAAGAAAAAAAATGTTTACATCGTTCTTGCATGTGCGTAAGGTAATCTAAAATCGCTGTCACGCATTATCTCAGATCAGTACTTTGTAAAATAGCTACATCACTTGTCAGACCCGCGGCTTTAGCGCTAATCCCAGGTTAACGTAAAGGCCGTGCAAAGGGAAGCAAGTCGGATCCGCTGCACGTGCGCGTCTTTTTGGGTGGAAAGTTATGACGTTCGTCAGTGTCTCCGGACATTTCATCAAACACCGCCTACTTGAACACTATAAATCCAAGATCTAGGAAATATACTTTTTTTAACACCGGAGAATAGCAGTGTTATAATAATGATTATAATTAGAAGCCAAGTAGGCAGCATTATTTGTTCTTTCAATTGATGTCGATCCCTCCGCTCTACGTTTGCGGCACACTGCTGACGTCATTTGCGGCATGGACACATGGCTTCTGGGCCGACGCAGTGCAGAGGGATCAACGACACGGGCGATCTTTTCTCGCTTTGTTTGGGGACGCCGTGTGCAGGGATGACATTTCTGGCCCCGTAGGGCGCCTACTACGAATTATCTAATCGTAATTTCACAGCACAGCTAGACCACGAAAGAAAAAAAAAAAAAGTCTAAACGCAGGACAAAAAAGAAAGGAACATGTATTGGTTGACTTTCGTTTTTGTCCGGGTGACGTGACTTTCTTTTTTATCTTCTTTTTCTTATTTTTACACGACGACTGCGTTTACTCCAGATGTTTCCTTTTCCCAATTCTGACGCGACAAACGAGACGTTTATTTTCTTCGTCACAGTTACATTTTGCGCGACGAAAAGAAAAGTTTGAACGGCAACGTTCGGGTGCTCTTTCGTGCCTTCTAGAAGCACTGAAATGACCACCGGGGTCATCGGTGTAGCAGGTCAAGGTAGGTAACAGCAGGCATCCCCGCATTTCAAGGACACATCGAGTTTCGTCTCGCCCTTTAGAAACCGACCGAGTTGGAACCGTGCCAGCCACCCTGACCGCAAGGACAAGAGTATCCGCTGCGTCAAGTCCATTCGTAGCCAGTCTTCAGCTGCCCATATTCACGCAGCATGCTTGTCGTGCTTCTCTTCGTTATCGCATCCTCGGCCTGCCAACTCCCAGAGGGGCCCAGGAACGGCAGGATCATCCCAGACCGTCTACCCGTGAACGAGACGAACTGCTTCATCGGTGCAACGGTCTCCTACGTCTGCAACGCGGGATTTACACTCCTGGGCCACGACAGCCAAGCTTGTCGAAGCGATGGCTCCTGGTATCCTCCAGGACCGCCTTCTTGCGTTGACAAGCACGTCGTTGCCAAGTTGTTCCACCACTCTGCCTTACACCCCAATAGCGACCAGCAGCTCATCATCGAAAGTAAGACCGTGAACCGCTGCAACGCGGCGTTTCGTAATTCCCCATGGTTCGTCGTGGAACAGCGAGACATACTTCCCGTTTCCGTGGTTAAGATGGCCGTCTCTGCGAACGTGACGTCTTCGCCGGCGGTAACCCTAACGGTTCGTGTCGGAAACCACTCCGTGGCTCCCCACAAGAATCCCGTTTGCGCTGTCTTCCACGGCACTCTCTTGACGGATCGCGTCCTATACCTGCAGTGCTCCAAGGTTCTTCGAGGACACTACGTCATCGTTCACGCGCGTAGTCACAATCCAGTATCCGTGTGCGAGCTCGTGACATACGCCGTGAGCACTCCTGTCCCGAGCCGTGGCGTAGGGTTGTCTAATGGGTCGGTCGAAAGCCTCGTCGGACTTTGTTTCGGAATCGCGTTTGTGGTCATTGCCTGTTGCCTTCTCTGCGAAACGGCCAAAGCTGTGTGGCGCAAGGAGGTCTTTCCCACCGGCTCATACGAGAGCTTTTAGTGTTAATTTTTCGTGTGTTCGGTCCTCGCCTTTTTATCTGCTTTTATTTAGCGTATTGTATTTATGGCTTCGAGTTGGAAACTACGGACGCACCTACGCTGCAGACGACCCTGCACTCTCGGTCCACTTTTGTAGCAATCCTTCCTCGTAGCTTTTAATAGGCTCTCGTTTGTTTTCATTATTGTACGTGACAAGCCCAAAGTAACATTCGGGTATGTAGTATTATTTTACTCAAAATAAACGCGTAAACAACTTGCACTTGAATTGCACCGGTGCTTTCTTTTTTTAGTATTTACGCTTAATTATATGTAAAAAACAATTATTTCATGACTGGGATGTAGGTATATCCTCATTTTGAATATACAATGATTACTTTCTAGTCCTCTAACTATAGTCCGTTGCAACCTAAGAACGAAGGGCAAGGGTAAGACGGGCCGGGGAGGAGGAAGCAGACGGAACGCTGGAGAAGAGAGGGGAAACCTCCTTCTCTCTTTAGCGCTCCGTCTGCTTCCTCCTCCTGGCCCGTCTTAACCTCGCCCTTCGTTCTTAGGTTGCAACGGACTATAGCAAGCTTCACATGTACTCGTGTTTTAAATAAACGTATCCTGATCATTTTTGCAATCGTCCGTAAGATTTACAGCGTTCCATCAACCACAGCCGTGAATTACTCAATGACGCCGTTAGAAGAGGGAAGGCGCTCTTTCTTGCAATATTTTCTCAATAAAATGGTTGTTGAACTATTCTCTTCAATACTTATTGACTCCGTTTTTTGCATTTTTTGCTTCCTTCTGCAGTTAGTGACTCTAAATATAGTCGTACAGTGCCAAGGTTAATGACAGTATTGTACGAGACCTTTGTATTTGTAGTAACGTGAGTTTAGTTCATCAAACTAATAATAATTGCTAGTTTATTAATTAATAAAAATAGGACGGCAAAGCCAAACGTGTTACAAATGAATCAATTCAGACCGTTGTCACACTTGGGGTGCGCGTAATCTAATCGAAAATCGCCATTCTGCATCTTCTCAGCTAAGTACTTCGTAAAATAGTTGCTCTTCATTATCAAACCCATGGCTTTAGCGCTAGAGTCCCAAGTAAAGGATGTTCAAACAGACAAACCTGGCGGATCCACTGCACGTTCACGTCTTTAAGCGAACCGGTATGAAGATTCTCAGTCGTTTTCAACGGTTATAAATAAGGTATGCTTTGTTTATGCTTTGCCGGGAAATGTAAGAGAAAATTGTGTTTTTGGCAGGGTCTGAAATCATAAGCCGAATCGAAAACCGTCAAGGATCGATATTTTTTTCGCTAAACGTAACCGGAACGAAACCGAGATTAGAGAGTTTTAGGTAACCGTTTTTACACATCCGATACGGTACGAACTGCGCATGCGCTACCACAGATGTCTCCCATATGCGCAGTGCGTACCGGAGGGTCAATCGTACCGTACCGGATGTGGAAAAACGGTTACCTAAAACTGTAATTTAAATCGATGTTAACCGTAACCTCCTCCTTCTCCGGGGTCACGTGACACCCCTCGCGAGGCTCACGTGACGCCCCTCCTCAAGATCACGTGACCCCCTCCCCAAGGTCACGTGACCCCCACCCGGTGCCTTCCCCTCTCCTCAAGAGCTGCGCTCTAATTCGGCTTTACAGGAGTTGTAAATGGTTTCATTTTTTAAACAATAATACAGTGGACCATTAACGATGATCTTGAAATGCCATCGCCGATTGCAGACAGCACACCGTCTCCACTTTGCTTACTTTCTTGGCGAAAGCAGCAGGGAAAAGGAGCTGGGGAGCGAAAACAAAAGCGCCGGCACGTTGCTGGTGGCGGACCCGTGTTCCAGACGCGGCGGGAAGGCTGAGATGGCGCCCCTGGTGATGTAGGCGCGGCGGCATGCATCCTTTGCTACGCTTCATTTCATCTTTACCTGGCAAACGCTGGATCCTACTGGGCTGGTGGGAAAAATGAGAGAGCCGCGGAGCGAGGCACGTGACAACGCACCAGGGATTCAAACTCACGCGGTGCGCCGTCGCCTATTTCGCTTCGAAGCTTTCATTGGCTTTCATAGAACGATAGATGTAGATGTTTGTCGAGCTAAAGTTTACGATGACAGCTCTGCTGTGTCGTCTCTTCGGCTGCGTTGATTTCAACAAAACGAGACACTGCTCCACACACGTGACTTTTGGGAGCCGATAGACGCCGTTGGCGCCGTTCTGATGTGATCAACGGAGAGCTAACAAAACGGCTAGCCGGACGCAGCACTTCGAAGCCGTCGGCGACGGCTTCAAGTGCTGTGCCTCCTGACTTCGCAAACCGCGACGCCACACTGGCCGCCAATGTTGTATTTCTTTTTTTTTTTTTGTGGGGGGTAAAACTTTTTTGTTGGCGGCGGGGTAAAGGCTTTTGCTTGCTTGCGGCTTGTACGTTTTGGTTTTTTTTTGTCTAAAGTACGTTTTTTGCCCTTTCCCTGCTCAAATAAGAATAATTTTCTCCTCGTTCGGCACGTATTTTTTGGATGGTTAAGGCAGCAGTCCTTGGTTGTTGATACCTATTGTTAAAAAGGGTTGACATGTTGGTAAAAACAACATGGGGACAAAACAGCATGCGTCAAAGTGGCATGCGACAAAAGAGCACTGCGTCAATGCACCCCACACCAAAATGACACAGTGCCAGAACAGCGCGACGACAAAACAACTCACACGTAACGCATATTTTCTTTAACATTCTGATCTTGGGTCAATGGCATGTCCAGAGAGCGTGCATATTTATAACGTGTGCACTTACAGTTCATCTAGCCACGCTCTGGCAAGGTCTGACTAATTTGTAACCCCGGAATCTCCTAATTCTTAGTGGGGCAGGCGATGTGGGGCATACCTAACTCCGTTTCACCTTACGTCCGGACGCAGCGGACGCTAGGAGCTATCCCAACCAATCCCGTTCTGTAGACGTAGCCCGTGATACGCTTTCCGCCCGTCGCTGTGCCCCTTCTCCAAGGTCACGTGACACTCACACGGCCTTGGATTGGCTCCGATGGCTCGTAACATCCGCTGCGCTCGGACGTAAGGTGAAAGCGAGCATAGCTAATCATAATTTTGGTCAGTGAATTATTGTTCTAAGTGAACTATATATGTCGATATCTTTTCATAAAAATACTTCTCTGTGACTTGCAATTTGCAAACATCCCAGCATGAAACAATGAAGCGTTAAATAGTGCTCTTTATTTAATGTGCGCCCTCTTTTCACGCTGAGTTTACATAGCGTGGAAAAGCGGCTGCACAACAGGCTCATACTTCGATAGTAAATTCCGTAGCTTTTTAGATATCGTCGCGTAGGGCTTCGAGCCTGACGCAGCGCATTCTCTCTGGCAGTATATCACTGCGCATACTGTTACTTCGGAATAACTGCAAGTCATATAGGCAACCTGCAATGCTGTTTTGGTTTGGCGCTATCTAGCGACTGAAGCGAGAAATATTGGATATGCCTGGGAGTCGCTGCTGCATTGTTCAAACGTGAGCTATTACTCTGGTGGCGCCTCTTAGCCTAGTGTCTGAAGCAAGAAATACTGGGTAGACCAGGAAGCCGTGATCGCATAACATGCCAGTACGGCGGAAGCTACGGCCCTGGCGGGCCAATCGGAACGTGACTACGTATCACCGGAGTGCGCTTTTACTGCGAAGAAGTATCAGGCTTTTCGCTGCGTCATGCTCCAATATGTGTGCGTTGCGCTCGTATACTTAGCGCATATCGAAGCCGTCGGCACGCAAAGTGGGGCTTATCGTTCCCCCTTTGCCAAGTTACAACGAGACTGGGCATAACCGTTGGCTCTTACTCTGCCGGCGCCGCCTGGCTGTTGCCGGCTGGATATATCATATACCTTGCACAAAGACAATCGGTGTAAAGCCCATGATGTTAGCGAATGTGAGTGGATCCAGTTGTGGGGAACACGACTTTACGACCTCAATATATTTATATATAAATAGAAATAGAATTGCAACACAAAAAGAAAATGGACAGATGGACAGTATTAGACCACAATTTTTACAAGGCAAATAGTATCGGGATGTATCTTGCTAGCCATATATCACCATTCCATTCTCCAGAGCTTGCACGGCTCATGCCTTTTTAACGCCACACGCTGTTGTAAATGGGCTATGTTGTCGCCGTGGGACACTCGCTTTTTTGTCGCTGTGACGTCGCAGGGGCTCGTTTGTCCATGTGACGTTTCAACTCTCTGTATATTGACGCTAGCTATTTTGACGCGCGTTTTTGTCTTGTGCTATCTCGACGCCGTGCTATTTTCACACGTGCTGCTTTGATGTATCCTGTATTTGTCGTGTGTTGTTATTCCGTGTAATGTTTTGTCACGGCGCCGTTCAAGAGAAATGCACCAAACAAGATGATCATTCTACGTCCAACGCTGACATAACGCCACTCGCGCCGCCATCTTGTGACACGCCTCGCATGTCCAGTGCGGCCTGCGGCGATCCGTGACTGACAAACAAATGTGTTCCATGCGATACTTGTGTTTCATTCCATTAATTCTTTGACCTATATATACACCTGCTACATTCGATGCATGCGTTTCTTTTCACTAGACTCGGCACGCAGACGTTCTCACGCATAAAACTGGTGACCGCCATCATGTACTACAGCCTACCCATGTTTTCGTTTAAACCGAGCTTTACAAAATCTTTATCGGCAGGTATCTTTTTGTATTAGTCGGTAAATATCGAGCAAATTTCAGCTCTAGTCATTAACTTATAGGCCGTTTCCAGGGTGCAACTTTTCTCAAAACCTTGGTCGTTAAAAGCATTCGTCTCAAATATTTATTCAGCTTCTATGAGCCTCCATTTCGTACTAATGTCAGCGCTGTTGCGTCAGTCGTCGGAGCAAAGAGGTGTCGGCACTTGGAGAAAAAACAAATAGAGGTGTGTTCATGTTTATACAGCCTATAACTTAGTCTGCCTCAACGGGCGACTTGTCTCCTCAGCTGTAGATGAGAAATTTAGCCAGTGCAGTCCAACCACTAGCCTGGGGTCTTTAACGTGCGTCACGCAGTTGTGATACATGACCGCACACCGGTACGATGCTCATCCAGATCGAAACGGGCAGGGGGGTCACTGAAGTGCGCGTTTTATCTTGGAGCATGATTCCAATCCGCCTAATTTTAACGCTCCTCTTTCTATACTTCGTTTCACCGCAAGTCAGAATGTGGACAAAGGCTAAGAACACACAAACACGGACGGACACGTTGTTAAAACCTCAAGGTCGTTGGCTTAGCGAATAACAATGCACGGACAGAAAGATGAGGAACGCCGTGACATAGCGCTTTTGGCGCGATTGGGTCCATCCGCTCGTGGTCTTCGGCAACGCGCTCTGGTTTGCGATGAAACGTGTGAAACGAAGAATAGCAATACTCCAGTAACCGCGACTGGTGATAATATCACAGAACTATCGCGATTGTGACCGACTTCTGTCAGTCGTCGATCACTGTTCTTGCGTGTTTTTTTCTCTCTTTCTCAAAAGTAGGGCCATTACGGTGTTCCTCAATGATGCTTCAGGTGGTATACAGCTCTGCATTCTAACCCAATCGCAGAGCAGATGCCCTGAGTGACGTAGTTGACGTCACTGTACCGCTATCGGAGTGGTTTTCTTTGGCTTGCGCGGCTTCCACTTGCGTTTGGTCGTCACCGGTTCAACGTGCCTCTCCCGTCGAGTTCGGGTCGATCCTCTGCTCCGGGACGGATGGCGTACCTTCGAAGGTGAGAGGCACGGCCATTCGTTATTCCCCGCTTAGGGGCCGATTCCCAGTGTAGCGTTTTGTCTACGTTTCTCTACCTCGTGGAAAGTTAGGCCCGTGTAAGCCGCAGGGTTTGATTACTTCATGCGGGGCCGACACAATACCGTTTGATTATGTTGCGTTACGTTAAGGCCCATACACACAGTTGCGTTTGAAAGAGTTTGAGTGCGTTTGACTGGGTTGCGAGTGCGAGTAACCAGGACGTTCGTGCTTCATACGCCGTACGTGCATGCGTGCTTGGTACGAACGCGTACGTGGCTATACCAATTCGAGGGATAGCTTAGGTCAGGTCGGGGACAAAGTCCCCAGACGCGCGAGCCGCGGCTGAAACGCATTGCTCTGCCATCTGCCGGCGGGTCGCCTGGTTTCGAGATCACACACAAAAGCGCATGCGCGTCCTACTCTGCCTGCAAACACGTGATTTCTTCCCGCTCTTCTGTGGCACAGCGCCTAACTCGGAATCGGGCGCGTGGTACCGCCTCAAAGATAGCGCTGGCGGCTGACGAGCGTCTGCTACACATTCTGAAACTCGAGATACCGCCTGGGGCTATGCGCCGCATTTCGCCGTGTCAACGCACCTTGCTTTATAACCAGTGCAGCTTATCGCTCAGTTGAGCTGCCATGACTTCTTACTTTAAAGGTGCATGTCAGTAAGCGCTATCTCCGAGGCGGTACCACGCGCCCGATACCGAGTTAGGCGCCGTGCCGCAGAAGAGCGGGAAAGCGCACATGTTGGCAGGAGCAGTAGGACGCGCTTGCGCTTTTCTGTGATCTCGGAAACCAGGCGACCCGCCGGCAGATGGCAGAGCAATGCGTCAGGCCGCAGCTCGCGTGTCCTGGAGACTTTTGTCCCCGACTGTACGTGACCTACGAACCACAGATGTCAGTGACTCACGGTGGTATCACAACGTAAGGTATTCAAACTGGTCAAACGTATAGTCAAGCGCTTCTGTCTGGATAGGCAAATTGGTCGAGATACGAGGGCGCGTGACCCCGATATATCCGTGCTTCGGACGCGCGAGTGACGCAACTATAAAGCACGATCCAAATAAACCGGGAGTCCGGCTCGCGGGTAGCGGAAACCGCAGAACCGCGGCGGTTCGTGTGGCGTCACGTGGTGACGTTTTGCGGTTTCCACTAGCCGCATTCGGAATAAAAGCTGCAGCAGTGGCGGAACGCGGATGATTAGATCATTATCGCGTTCCGCAACTGTAGCTATGCGCCTGCTTCACAAGTGGTAACTTTGGCGCGCTCCCCGAGTTTCCCACGAGCTTCAAGTCGTTCTAAAAAGAGTTGATTTAGTGGTTTTCGATGACGCTCTCTAAGTTTCCATTTGGAACAATATGTTTATTTCCACTATTTAAAAGGTTAATTAACGAATTTTAAATAATTAGCCGACTTATCGCAACGATTAGCCACCCACACAATGTACCCCTGGCCGTATAACTCACCTGCACAAACCGTATCCGTGCATCTTTTACGGATTTTTTAAAATAAATCTGTTCGAATTAAAAATGAACACCCGGTATATAATCCAAACGTGCTTCGAACATTCACGAGGCGAGTCCGCGTATAGTTGTAGTCGTTAGAGTTTTGGGAACCATTTTTGCACACCCGATACGGTAAGATCGGCTCTGCCGGTACGAACTACGCATGTGCGAGTCTTCTGCGGTAGCGCATGCGCAGTTCGTACCGGAGGGCTTATCGTACCGTATCGGGTGTGCAAAAATGGTTCCCTAAAAACTGTTATGTCTGCAGCGAACGCCATGTCTCTTGTATCGTGTACGGCCTCCAGATTTCACAATAGCGACTTTTAGTAGACAGTAGGAATTGTAGTCGACCGTTTTTCTCCTCCGCTACGGTTTCCGTGAAGAAAACTCCGCAGCTGCGCATGCGCGCCGCCAGCCTTGTCTACATAGTTCAAGGTCTTGTGGCGGATTACGGAGCGCTATCCGGGTGCTTAGCGGGCTGCGGAAACGGTCTGACTACAATTCCCCACTGTTTCCCCTCCGCTAAGCCCCTCCGCTACCCGCAACTCTACAGCCAAGGCCATCGGCGCGCAGGCGCAGCGGCGGTTTCTATGTCGCGGAGGGCTAGCGGAGGGGGAAACACGGTCTACTAAAACCATAGAGTAATATAGTAAACGTAAAGAGAGGACACTGAAGCCGAATCGCGGCCCAGATAGTGCGTTTAATGCCCTCCGCTACGTGGCGCATTTCTGTAATTTGGTTAAAATCAGTTAGAACTCATTCTATTAGAAGTATTCATTTTTGAAATCGTTATGCTTTAGAATTATTTACAGTACTTAAAACGACTAAGTAGTTTTAATCTTATACGTCACAAAAACCACGTGATGAATGGCGCCTGCCACGGCCTGTCGTGGGCCTGCTTACCTGCACGCCGTCGCCTCAGCATAATTCTGCATGGCCTCTGCTCGTCCGTGCGTCGTTCGTCCGTGCCGTGCCGTCCGTTTGTGCTATGTGCTGCAGCGTGTTCGGTCGGCTATGCATCTAACAAGGTGACGCATGACTGCCCGCGTGCTCGCATGTTCAGCGTGAGTTTGTGGAGCCGAGCGGCTTGAGCTTCTCGCGCTGTTGTTTCCCGTCAGGCTGCAATCGTGTGTGCACCTGGATTTTCGATGAGATTTTTTTAAAAAGGACTTGACTTATGACTCTGCGAATGACATTGTCCATGGATTTTCAGATGATGGTGTTGAACCAGTTGCACGGTGTTGTAGATAGAGCCTTGGTTGTTGTGCACTCTGGAATTTCCAGGAGGTGGGTTCAGCCGAGTGGCGTAACTAGGGGAGGGGGTACAAGTACCCCGGGCGCCACTTGGGAGGGGACGCCGAGCCGAGGCCACCCATAATATAACGATGATGATGATGATGTCATTATCACTATCTTCATGAGGGGCGCGAAATTTCATTTGCCATGGGCGCCGTCATATCTAGTTACGCCACTGGTTCAGCCACGTGCATACACTGTTGTGCACACTTCAACACCGTTTTCTGTTAGCCGCAGTCTCTTCATTTCTCTCATTGCAAGAGCTTAAGACTGTTGACTTCACAGTAAAGGCTTTTGGTCTGTGATCAGTGGGCTTCAAACGTAAGCTTGGCCAACCATCTTGGTGTGATCTGTGGGTAAGCCGTTTCTTGAAGTTGACAACGAATATGTTTACTTTATCTTTGATGTTCCGCACCTCATCAAAACAACCAGGAACCATCTGCAAGCACACACATTTTGCATTGGAAATGAGGTCACTGTGTGGTCCCATATTGTTAAACTTTATCGTTCTACCTATGAGATGAGGGTACGATTGGATCCGAAACTTACTGAGAGACACATTTTTCCAAAACCCTTTCAGTAACATGAAAGTAAAACGTGCCGCACAGGTAATGAGTGCCTCAGTCTGTCTTGCAATCCTATTCCTTGTTTATGCCAAGGAGCGTCCTGGGGCAGCCATGGCTACAGCCTATTTCTGCGATAGAATGGACAGCTTTCTAAATAGCTCAGAATTCAAGAAGACAGGGAAGAAGTTACGTCAAGCCATTCTTAAAGGAGAATCTGAGGTACTCGATTTCCTTCATCTGCAACTCGGATGGATTTCAGCATGGAAGTTCCAAAGTAGGATGCATCCACAAACCGTCATAGCGTGCAAAGTTACTATAAAAAGTGTCCTCATGCTCTGGGAGGAGCTTTCAAACAGCCATGACTTTTTCTTACTTACATGACGCCTCGTGAGTGCCGCCTCCATTACGCTATTTCCAAAAGAAAAATTGTATCTTCTGGGAGCGCCCCAAGTGAGAAACCAAGTCAGGAACATGCAAAACGCTATAGCCATCAAATATCATACATCGAAAAAGTTACCCCTGGGAACTCAATAGTATAATTCATGAGCGTAGATGAGAAGGAAAAAGAATTTCTAGTAAATAGTATAATTCAAGAGGTAGATGAAAAGAATTTCAGTAAATGGTTGATAGTCCAGCAGTGTGTGTCTTTTTCTCCACTCCTTGATTTTTTCCCTCTACGTTCAGCTGGAAACATTCAGAATCGTGTCATACCAACCAGCTCAGCTCCAGGCAGTCGGAAAAACAAGATATACGCATCTGTTTTCTGAAGTAGAAATTTTGTTTTACACATTTTGCACGGATTCTATCGTAAAAATTAAAATAAAACTGCGTCAACATAAAAAAAAAAACGGCGAGAAAAAGAAGGGTACCGGAGAACCGGAGGAGAAACCGCCGAACGAAACTAACTTGACCGGAACAGGAACTAGCTTATGTTTAATGCCGCCCGCTGGGAGCACTAGGTGTCACTCGTCTATCTGGGCCGCTGGGGCCCATGGCAGTGTCCACTCTTTACCTTGTGTATATTACTCTATGCTAAAACTCCCTAATATCGCGCGAACGTACACCGGCCGGTAGATGTGCGCCTTATCGCTGCGTGAAAATAGCAGGTCAGCGAGACTACGCTCCTGTTTCACGCTGTGATAAGGCGCTCATCTACCAGACGGTCGGGCTTCGCACGATATTGTTAAAAAATCTAGAGGCTGTACGAGCAATGTGACTGCGACTTGAAGTAATTTGTTTAAAAGCTCGGCTCTTCTTCCGCGTCGAGGCCGAAGAATATTCAACTTTCGCATGTGGCTTGTTGCTGGCTACCCGGACCGACCGAACTGAAAAATATATTTCTTCCGAAGCGGATAGCGGAAGCCGGGACGATTTTATGGTGGTGTCCGATACCCGGAATCCACGTTGGCTTGTACCTACCGGCATTTATTTACAGATTGGCACGCGGCTTACTAAGCACAAATGTCCCAGGTAGCAATGCTTAAGTCGGGTTGGTTTTAAGAGAATTTGCTATCTCTAACCAGTTTTGTGGGTGGTCTTGGGTTCCCCGCTACAACCCTAGTGTGGATAAAATACTTGTACAGGTTTCTCGGTAATAGTTATCGATTACAATCGCAATTACTCTTTGTTAAAAAGTATTCAACTGGATTACTCGATTACTTTAAAAGAAAAGGAACTGACAGTCACTTGGAAGAAGTGGCATACTTGATTGACCGCCTCAAATGTGAAAGATGACGTACTTCACTGCCCGGCTTGAAAACGCACTGTTCATGTACTAGCCATTACTGGATTAAGATCACCGACTAATAAACCACTTATCTTTTAATCCACACATTTTGGTAGAGCATTATTGTCACGCGCTGCAGGAGAATGGTTTTTATAAATAAATAAAAACCATCCCTCTGTCGTAGACTTGAGCGGAGGTTTCTTCGGTATAAAACTTGCGCAATCAAAGGTGACTTCGAAATGAGAAAATCATAACAGATACAGGTGAATTTTAGAACTATCAAAAGTAGTCATATTACTATTTTGATTTCTTTCTATACTCGGCGACAACTCTTCTTGGCAAAGCAGTGGAAGTGTACAAGGCATGCGTTCCTTGTCCCATTTTGAGCGCTGAATAAAGCTGTGCGCGGGCTCTCATCCTCTCCCCGGAAATACCAAGAAAAGTTGTCGCCGAGTATAATAAATGTATTCAAGTGATTACAAAATTGCTCCAAGAAGTAATCGATGATAAGTAGCTTGATTACTTGTAACGTGTAGCATACAAATCGACAGCTATATAGGTCTTCTGTTAACTCCGTTTTGACCTCAGGGGCAAACAAACTGAACTGGAAGTAAGACAGGGGGGGGGGAACCGGCGGCCGAGTGTGTGTTTGAGCACCACAGCTTGGAGCACGTGGAGCGAAATCTCGCGCTGCAGAACTCAGGGCTGCCGACGGATTGCTTCTGCGTGTCGTCTGCTTTCTACGCTGGCCGGCTACACCTTCGGACGTTGCTCCCGACGCCATCTATCAATACGCGCGCCAAACACACCCCGCAACTCGCCTTGGTCGTCTGCGTCGGCACCCGCCGTTGACCCTGGCAAGTTTCTTGGCCCTACTTTTTACAAAAAGGGAGCTACGCTCTCTGTTTTTTCAAGAAAAAACCGACCTGTGAAATACACCTTTGACGGAAAGTTGAAATTGCTACGTGCAGGCGTCGATTTCTACGGTCCATTTTCGATCGAGCCTGGTGACTTGGGACACTCCTCTAAGATATAATTAAACTACATGTATAATTCCTCATTTTAGGTGTTTGTAGCAATTTGTTTATAGTCGATAGGCTTGAAGTGACTAAGGAAATGTTTATAAAACCTACATCTACCGGTATCTTTTGGACAACAATCTTCGGGCAACATACGGCGCTCAGAGACTTTCATAGGTGGCATTGAAGAATTTTTTTATGGGTTGTCTGCAGCTCCAAAAGTTTACGAAAAGTGACATTTAGAAGAAAACAAGCACTACAAGGATATGAGAACAATATACAATAGAGCACATAATATAATGCTCAAGAAAGCCGTTACATCCAAGCTTTTGAATCGGCCTCATTACCGATGGGCAGCTTGCATTGCAGCTTGCCAGCTGTGTAGGCAAGGGCGATACTTCATCGGTTCAGTTCTTTCTCAGCTGCCTTTACGCCAGCCGTCTACGCAGCTTACAATATATCTCCAATTGGCGCTGTATAGGGGAGACAAATATATCTAAATGCTAAGACTTCTTGCTATAGTAAGGCATTCGGAGAAAAATAAGTTTTGTTTTCGTCGCGAACCAGATTGAAATTCTTTTCGGTTTCGAGACTTGTTTGAAAGCTGGTTTCTGTTTACGAGCTCAATGGCTGATGCAATCCCGAAAAATAAACTCTGCAACTGATTAATAGTCAACATCACAAAACAATGTGATTTAATTATTTATTTCACTTGTCACAGACATTACAGAAGGGAGGAAAGACTTCAAAACAACCGAGACCAACATATACAATGTTAAAACACCGACGAACCGGTTGGTAGTTGCCAACAATTAAACAAGTGAGAGCACAGTCAGCGACAGGCGTGAGCGGTGACGGTAAGAGGCTTTAGTGTTTCAAAATAATGGGCAGGTGACGGTGATGAAAAAAAAAGTGCTGAAGATGGTGGGATAAAATAAAACTTTTGCTTAAAGATGTCGTGTAGTGGTATTGGGCTAGAGAGTTTTCACTTTTGACAAGCTTACTGGCACTAGTAAGATCCAAGTATGCTCGTACGTGAAGTCACTGAGCAAGAAGCTTTTTGTCGCTGTGTATTCTCAAGGATAAAAGCGGACTTCCTCTTTCAGCATCTCCTTCGCAAAACTTGATGACGTAATCGCGACTTCCAATGCTGACGTGGGGCACCCTTGGGGACGATATTGAAATGCAGCTCTTAAATTGGACACAATCAGTGCGTGGACATTCGGTTTGGCCTCGTGGCAATCAATGCCTCCGACGAACATTCGGGTAGAGTCCAGTGGCTGCATATGGACAGAAATAGACGAACCCTAACAATGACTGAAAGTCGGCGCGTGTCCTGTGCTTCACAAACCCTAGCTTGCTTTGGATGCGAGCTCAGGGAGTGAGCGCTTCTGTTTTCTTTTTTCCATCCTTTCTGTGACAGCTGCCATTGCGAGGAGAAAAACAACAATTAACGCATGTTTTGTAGGGGATGAACCTCAAGGACTAATCCTGAGTGGTACTTAACAGGTAGTTCAAAAATGATCTCAGCCGATGTGCCCGTAATTAATCTACGGAGGCTTATTGCAGAGAAGGAACCGCGTAAACAAGATTCCGGTTGAAGGTCGAAAGATCTCCAGGTGGTGCACACCAATCCTCTTTCCTTCGGTATGGAGTACTAGACGCTTTTAGAGCGCAGCTCTTAAGCGCCCGTTTCCGGCTTGAGCGGCGTCGGCGTAACCGCGCGTTGCATTATGGGACGCTTCCATAATGACGTCACACGTGACGTACGCTTGTGACGTTATGAAGGTTGCGTGTGACACATTCAAGAGAATGCTGGCGCTGCCGAGCACAATGAGCTTAAACACGAAATTGCTAATATATGGCTGTGCTACTCGAAAAAATTCGCGGAGAGGAAGGTATACACGATGTTTCGAACGGACGCCCTTTAGGTGATAGGCGTCTATCACTTGAAAAAGGGCGTCCTCCCGAAACGTCGTGTATACCTTACTCTCCACGTATTTTTTCGAGTAGCACAACCATATACCTGTGACGTCACGCGGGTCACTTATGACGTCACGCGGGTCGCTTATGACGTCATGAGGGTCACTTATGACGTCATGAGGGTCACTTATGAGTGACGTCATGAGGGTCACTCTCATTCGTTAGCCAATCGCATGAGTATTCCCGAGATGACCATCAGTTCCACGAAAACTCAACAAAAGTTTAACTATTATGTGCTTCCGTTGAAATGAAAAAAATATTCGCAGTTACATTCATATGTAAACTTCTAAGTTGCGTAAAATGCATGGTTTAGGAAGCGATCGTTTAAATGTGTTTAGAAGCTATCAGGGTGGGCAGTATCCCTATACAAATGTATCGCTATAGTTTTTCAGAGATACATTTCGTGTATTTCTGTATCGCGATAGATTTTTTCACCAATATTTGTGTTTCTGTATCGAAATACATTTGGAATGTTCCTTTGTATCGCGATACAATCAGGATGAAATGTATTTCGTTACATTCCTTAAAAAATACTCCCCCCACCAAAAAAAAAACAACAAAAAAAAACAAAGACCGCACGCTTTTTTTTTCTTCTGGTCAAGATGATGTTGGGGCATTGTTACTATGCTGATCAAGGTTACTCCCGATTCTCCAAACTATTTTTTTATGCGTCCTCTTCTCTCTTCTGAGAAGTGTTACGTAGTCGGGGACTCGAACCAAGTGGCGTGCCAGGAGTGGAGTCAGTAAAGCTTTGTTATACGGAAAAGTAGCGCCATCCTTTGAAGAATGCCGCCTGCTATCTTGGACCGATGCAGGCGGCGCTACAGTCGACCGCGAGTGTAAAAAAGCAAAACATGAAGATAAAAGGTGTGCGCGTCAGAGGAGGAGGGAGAAGGAATGCCTATGCTGTCGGAGTGCAGTGCATGCTATGAGCTCATGCCGCCAATCAAATAACGCCGACTGTGCAACGTCACGGCTTTCATCGTCTTTCTTTGAGCCCATCCTTCGAGGCTGGTAGACCGTGACAGTGCGCTTTTAGCCTGTGTGTATGTATTTGCGCGTGTCTTTCAGCCTTTGACTGCGCTCTGACTCAAGTATAGGAAGGCCGTCTGCTATCTTGGCCCGATCCAGGCGGCACTACAGTCGATGCGCGGGTGTAAAAAAGCAAAACATAAAGATAAAAGGTGTGCGCGTCAGAGGAGGAGGGAGAAGATGGCGCTACCTTTCTTATTTAGGAGCATTAGAGTCACAGCATCTTCAGCCGCAGGTCCCTAGGTAGGAATTTCATGGGTCATTGTTTGCTGACATTCAATGCCCGCTGATAACCGTCCCTCTTGCCTTAGCGTACGCAGTACAACCAACCGGCAAAGCCGAGTCACGGTCCGTTGCAGCACGAACCTGGCGATGGTTGACTTGAAATAGTAGGATGACTCGAGCAGTGAAGTCCAACACAGAATGCGTTTGCGGCGGCGCCCGTAATATTGCACGGCTCTAGGGTAAGTCATCAGCCAACGTGAACGAGACCCGCTGCTCTCCAGGAAGAAAGCCAGACGTGGCTTCGCTGTGCCGACCCAGACTTCGTACACCTGCGACTCGTCTCGAGCGCGCTGTTTCTCGAAGAGCTCGCGCCTGTGCCGGCAAAATCAGGTAGCAATCCACGAGGGTCCCTGTTTGGAGGGATGATCGGTGGCCGAGTGGGCTAAAGCGCACACCCAGCTCGACGCGCGTGGAGCGAAAGATCGATCGCGCTGCAGAACCCAGGGGTTCGAGCCCCACCCCGGCCCGTTTCGATATGGATGAGCATCGTACCGGTGTGCGGTCGTGTATCACTACTGCGTGGTGCACGTTAAAGACCCCAGGCTAGCGGTTGTACTGCACTGGCTAAATTGCTCATCTACAGTGAGTGACTCGTCGCAACTTTAAATGGCTGACCAACTACACGCTGTATAAATATCCCCACAACCCAATTTTTCCCTCTTTGGATTATGCTAGGCGAAACTTGAGGAATGCAATCCATGCGTCGGTGGCGGAGGGTCGACAGAAAGGACCTTCACAACAGGGATGCCACCGTGTCGTTTTTTCAACCGTAACAAAAGATAAAACATGTGTTCCAGGATGCTTTATGTGGTCCACAATTTTCGAAAATTTGAAATGGCACTGCCTGCACGATCTTCAACGAGGTCACCTACAAGGGAAGTACGTATTGTCCTTTCATACAGCAGCGTGGATAAAGTTTCATGTTCAAAGCCACACCTACAGATAAAGAATGACCAGTTCATTCCATCGTGACGTCATGTGATCAATGTTGACAGGGGCGTCCTTATTGGACAGGGGCGTGGTGACGTTTTGATGGGATTTAGGGTGACAAGAATTTATTTAGAGGTCGAAGTCTTCTCGCATCATTCGTCACCCAGACAAGATGACAGGAAAGGGACCGCGGTCAATCATTGATGGAACGTTTTTTGAGCCCATTGAAGACTCCTCTGTCGTCCGAAACCACCACCTTCAAGGCGAAGTGCCAAGCCTACGGGAAGGTAATTTCGGGATCAAATACTTACACTTCAAACTTCATCTCATTTGGCGTCTCAAACAAATTTGAAAATGTATTGCAGTATCAGTATTTCTGTATTTGTATTTCTGCCCTCCCTAAAATGTATTCCTGTATTTGTATTTCCAAAGACGTTTTGCCTTTATTTATAATGTATTTCCGATACGTATCGCGATACATTTTTACAGATATATTTTAGTATCAGTATTTTAGCTACTATTTTAATGTATCACAGTATTTGTATTTCCAAATACATTTTTGAGTATTTCTGCCCAACCCTAGAGCTATAGACAAATGCAGACAGGGGCATCTGGCCACCGCCATGTTTCTGCGCGTGTGAACAAGCTCGTGTAATAGACCGATCTCACCAGCCAGTTTGACTACGCCACCGCTGCCGCAATGGATCGGGGCAATAGACTACCTCCACGTGCTAAAACCTCGCTGGAGCTCTGCGCGAGACGGCACGTACACTGCCGTTTGCCTTCTGTGAACTAAAATTATGGCGGCGTCACGCATGCGCCGGAACACTTGGCGAGGTCGGTCCATTGCAATTTAGAAAAGCTACCTTTACGTGCATGTAGTACGGGCTTGTACGCATGGGACACCAGCGGGGACGCCATGCTTCCGATTGTCTATTAAACAGTCGTTTTGAGGAATGAAGAATCCATAATTTTGTCTGTTTTCCCGCTAAATGTAACAGAAAAACTGCCAGTGTATAGGTCACGTGACCTATATTTCCTACCATATCTAGCGGGAAACAAAAGTGGTAGATAGGGTATCGACGTCAAATCACCTGACGTAAATTTTCTCTCTAAATTCAGCGGGGAAACTGAATTGGTGCATAGGTCACGTGACATCAGTTTCACCGCTAAATCCAATGGAGAACTAATTTGGCGTATGGGTCACGTGACGCCAATTTCCCCTTCAATTTGGCAGGGAAGCTGAGTTCGTGTCTAGGTCGCATGACGTCAGCTCACGTGACATCAATATCTGGTAAATTCAGGGAAAAGTGAATTGTCGTTTAGGTCACGTGACGCGGAACTTTCTGCTAAATTCAGCCTGGAATAAAGTGGTACATATAGGTCACGTGACGTCACTTTCGCTGCTAATGTTAGCGGGAAATGAACGGACAAACGTGGGTTCCGCTAAAAAGCATTTCATGATTGAAAACGAGCTGGCACTACGTAGTCGATGACGGGGGCAGCATGCTTTTATACTGCGTTAAGCTATTTTCTAAATCTAAAAGGTAGTACAGGCGACTTAATATTTTTTTTTAATTTATAAGTTTTTTAACATTCTTTAGGAGGTCGAACGTCATCGAATTCCGCTAGAAGGTCGATGGTTCGGCGAGCCATTCGAACCTCAGGCCTGTCGAAAGTTAGCGGCCATCCTTCAAATGAAAGCCGGACACTTTTTATATAGCAGGTGGCCAAACTGCGGCTCTTCGCGGGTTGAAGTGGGGCTCACGGCTCCCTGCGAAGCGTGCCTCCCTTCTCATCCAGCGTCCTCAAAAAAAAAAAAAAAAGTTGTTTAGGCAGCATTGTTCTACAGTACGTACAGTCAGAGGCAATTTGACCTGCGACAACGTGAACGCCGGCGGAGCAGGCAAAATGCCGCATGGGGCGCAGCGATCGCCGCGGCGTTCTGGGAACGAGACTCGGCGGACTGGTCCACTCTTTAGAGGTGGGGGGAGGAAGACGGAAGGGAGACATGACGAAGGGCCGGCTATGCGGCGCGGGCATTTCGAAGCGGTTAGCAAAATACGCCGACTTATATTTTTTAAGTATTTTTATTGTTCCCTTGGCAAGACTATCTTGGTTTGCTTCCGTTCTGGCGCTCATATCTTAGCATGAGTTTGTAGAGCCGTCGGGCATTAATATCAGTTCTTTCGCACGTAATGATTCCAACTTGATCTCAGTTTACGGTTCGCGGTTCAGCCTAACAAATATATAACTAAAAGTGAACGTAAAAGTAAAAGTAACTAAAAGTATTGAGTGCACGCCTATAAATGAACTATTAATCATTCTTAACTTACTTTCGATGATCAAAATGAAACAGCGGAGCGTTTGACCCCTGAGGAACTGCAGTCAAAATTTACAAAGAGAAGGCGAAAGATAAAACGCAGGAAAAATATTCTGCAAAAAAGAGCTTATCTGATATGATTGAAGGCCATTCTAGCGCGAGGGGCATTTGTTTCGACTCGACCTCCCCGGCAGCGAAACGTGGACTGCTCCCGTAGCCTCTTCCCAGCGCGAAAATGCGAACGCAGCGCTGCATACGGCAATTGTTCCCCGTGGCCGCTCGCTCCGTTGTCGCAAGTCAAATTGCCTCTGACTGTACATACAGCTGAACTGCTGTCTGACACATAGACGTGTCCAATGTGCCTGTTTCCTTTATCGTTCTAGAAAGCGATTTAAACCGTATACGCTTAACGGGCGTCAGGGGCAGTCGTTGGCTAGCGAACCATGCATTCATTTTTGCTTAGCGATTGAAGAAAGGTTCGCGCGGCCTGGTGATTTCCTGTAGTCGACAATTATACTTGTCCCATCTGGAAAGGACTGTTTCTTCCATATCGTTTCCGGTCAAAAATATCCCCCCCCTTTTTTTTTTCTGTGGCCATCTGAACTTTTGTTTTTTGTCTGCGGCTTTAACCCCAAGTTGCTGTTGCTATACCTGCTATGTAGCTTCGGAAGCGGAACGAAAATGATCACGCGAGGCTTTGATTAGTGCTTGGTAAGGTTATCTCATCGCAATGCGTCATGAGTCAGTGCCAAATCTTTTTCGAAGTGTCTAGCGTTACGTCCGACGTAACCCAGGTTACGTCCGAATCTCCGCCTTCCCTAGGTTCACGGGGAGAGAGAGGAGGGCGGGGGGGGAGGGTTAGGTATACGCTTTTCAGTGCTCCGTCCGGACGTAACGCTAGCCACAGCGAATCTTTTTTATGCAAGCAGTGTTTGGTGGAAGCCAACAACAAGGCCGCAGTTCTTGATTGTCTATGCGTCACCTAGCGGAGGCCGGAGTGGGGCGTACACTGGACCACGAGTGCGGCGTCGGCATTCGGCTGGCCACTCGTGTCCAATCGGCGTGAAGAACCGAGACCGAGCCGAACGCTTTCGCAGAACACGTGTCCAATCCCAGCCCCGTGCTGGCTTCTGCTATTGTGACGCAGGAGATTCAGCACTACTATACGGGGTCTGGAACGCGACTTTGTGTTCTAGCTTCCTATCCCCTCGCGCATTGGAACGTAGAAAGTTGTCCCGAAGTGTCAACAAAGGACGTCCCAAAAGCCCGAGTGTAATGCTGTCGAGATCCTGGCGGTTGGTTGTAGAAATTCTGGAAAAAAAGTGCCGGGGAACGCGAGTGTCGCTGTCGTCACGGCGTTCCAACTCTTGGCTGCCGAAGCTTCCTGTTGGACTGTCCAGCTGGAGAGCGGCCTGCAGCAGAACAGGCGTCTGCCACCTTCATAACCTTTGCTGTGACACCGCCAGGATCGCGGCCGCCAACAGCGCGATGCCTCTATGACGTCGTTGGGTGAAAATCGATGGACCAACTTTTTGGACACGGTAAACACGCCAGTCGGAAACTAGTCACCGGCGTAGGACTACGACTTTGTTTCGTAGGATGCGTTGTGCAAGTGCACTCACACGTGTCCAATTGGTTTCAACTTTCGCATCGGCCTCACAAGCCCGTACGTACAATTACGATGCTGCAGACCTATCCGGAGAGAAAGTCGCCTGCTTCTAGCACAGGAGTTGCGGAGACGTCAGAACGACGCCAAGCTCCGCTTAGCTTTGATTGAAAGGATGGTTGGTAGACCTCAATGCTAGACGCCTTGAGGTCTACCCACCATTTTTTCCAACCAGCCAATAAGAGCTCGACATTCTGACATCATCACAACCCCTGCAAAGAAGCAGACAAACTTGCGCTCCGCATAGTCCGTCACCACGACGGAACTACAGGAGAAACTCCACCCTGAATTCCCAGAGAGACGACTTCTTCGCCGCTCAGTACGAACGCATTTTCCCGACGGGGCGGAAAGAGAAGAGCTATAGGTACTTCAAAACGTTCCAAGAGCATACTATAAGCATAGCCGGTAGCGTTAACATGGCCCGTGTTTACTGCAATATATGCTACTGCAGAAATCAAAAAGAAAAAAAAATGTACGGGGAATATAGAATAAAGAAAAAACGCCAATCGAACATTTTTTTTTGGTATTGTATATATCTCGTTTGTTTACCGAAACATTTATCGGCCGTTTTGGGTTAATACCGGAAACTCTTAGCTTAGAACTGACAACTTATAAGATGGTCGAACAATGCATAATATTGTTTCGGTTCTGGGTGCATTGCGCGATTCGCCAGGACTTTGGGCGGTCGCAAGTAATTTTGAAGTATATGAAAACGCAAAGTAAACTCAGAATATGCACCGACATGCTGTTCACAAACAATCCGCGTTTAGCCCCCCCCCCCCCCCCAGGTGTGGCCACTGCAAGTGCCCAGGAACTAAACTCGCGTATGATAAAAGCGTCTGCGCACGCGTAGTGCCGATAGTAGCGCCACCCCGGTGGCGTGACGTCATAGAGTTGGGATGATGTAAACTCTAACTCACTATAAAGTGTTACCGAAGGTACAGGATGAAAGTGTAACGTTAGAAGCTGGAAAGAAGGAATTCCCCCTTACCCAGGCCTTCTTTTGTCTACCCTCACGTCGTTTTTCTAGTCCTCGTAGGTTAGTTAGACATTCGAAATTCGTACACAAATGGCTTTCTCTCTCTCCCGTTCGTGGATTCCACAGCACTGCGCGCTACTGTGCTCCGTTTAACAATTACGATGGACTGCAGAGGATGCTACGAGTCACGTGATATGTTTTTAACACTTGATTGGCCTGAATGGCTCGTAACCTCCACTTCGGTCCATCATCATAAGGCGAAACACAGTATATAAAGTATACATGTGTCTTTGTAAACGCCTGGAAGCCTTCGAAATCGTTCCGCATGCGCTAGCCTACCCACTACCAATGTACTATTGGCATTGCGACGTGCTCGGCATAAATTCCTTGTTTCTGAATTACAGGGACACTGCCGTGGGCGCTCGCACCGAAACGCCCACCATGCTCGTAACACGGATATGGTTGGCGTACAGCAACATCCTGCCGACTCTGGAAGAGCTCGACCGCCGCTTCCAGCTGATGAAAAACCGCCTGAACCAGTACTACACGCCATGCTTTGCATCGTGCACATCCAGCGATGTCAACCACTGTTGGCTCATGGACTTCCAGCACTCCTGGAACATCCTAATCAACCCTGGGGGCCTCGAACTCCGATGCCACTCTCCGGGACGTCTCTGCTTCACGGTGATCCCGCTTTTCGCGCCGGGGAGCCCCACGGAAGCACTCAACATGGACGTCTTTAACCTTCTAGTGGCTCTCTGGTTGGTGAACAACCACGAGTGTATCGACTTTGTGGACATCAACACGGACAATGTCTTTGGCGACCTGTCCCTGGTGTTCTTCAGGATGGTCCAGCTGGGCTGGCATCACCAGCGACTCAAGGTGGTGTCGTGGCTGGCAACGCGGGTATCGGCCATCAACGACGAGTTCCTCGCGCTTGCCCTCGGAGACACCTTTTCGCTGGACTCCTCTCACTTTGGGGATGGACCTGACCGAGTCCTCGACGACTGAATTGGTCCGGGCTTTCGGCTTCAACCAGTTTCTCTCGCATGTTTCTCTCCGCAGTGTGTCCGTGACGAAGCGATGCATGGAGAACATTCTGTCCAAGCTGCACGTATGCCGAGGTATCAAGACTCTTGAACTGGACTTCAGGATTGGCTGTCCAGGGATGCTTATTTCATTGGAAGAGATGCTCTCGTTGAACAGGAACATCGAGGATCTGAGCTACGAGATTAACGGGCCCGTCCGCTTTCCGTTCGAAGCGCTCGCCAAAAACCGTTGCTTGAAAATACTCCGTGTCGGTAAGCAAGTGTTTGACGAGGACGACATCAAAGCTCTCGCGGACACACTGAGGCGAAACAAGCGTCTCCGCACGTTGAGCGTTGCTATTTGTCCACTGGAGAAAGGCGACGCGCTGTGGCGCATCGTTGCTGCTGCCATAGGAGCGAACGCTGGACTTAAAGAACTTGATTTGCGAAGATCCGCTATTACAGATCAGACTGCCGGCTACCTGGCCGATGCATTGAAGTCCAACAAGACTCTGAAGAAGCTCGATGTAACCACGGACACGCTGACCGCGAAAGCTGCCAGATACTTAGCTGAATCGCTGCGCACAAACACGACACTCGAGGAGCTCCGCTTTGGACGTGTATGGGGACCGATGGCAGAGTTGGCAGGGTTGTTTCAAGTGATCAAGAACCCCGGCGTCTCAACGCGGGTGTACCAGTTCTACAGCAGGGATCAGCTTCCGGCGCTGATCAAGTTGCTGAGGGAGAGATGTCAACTGCCAGAAGTGCACATTTCGGGAGCGTTGGAATGCCCTCCGCTACTTGCCACGATGCTGTTCTTTGCTGTCAGGGTGCAGAAGCACTTGACCAGATTGAGCATTTCTCTGGCTACCAATCTGGAGTCGCATTCCGCACGTCACCTGGCAATTTTGTTCAGCAGCTGCAAAACCCTCAAAGACGTGAACCTGAATGTTCTAACTCGCAGTGCAGAGATCATGACCCTCGTTGACGGCATCGGTCAGAGCGGCAGTATATCGAGGCTCAGAATCAGATCATGGCTGTTCGACTTCCAGTCCGCCGATGCTCTCGTCCAAATGCTGAAAAACAACAACTCCGTCATCTATTTGACAATCTATAGAAGTAACGAAGAGACTAACCACCTTATCATAAGATTGCGCGAAGTGTTCGAAGGCAACTACAGCCTGCTTGAGATCGAACTTTTCGATGATGAACATGTACGGATCGTGTGCCCTCTGCTCTTTCCTTATCTTCGTCTGAATTACTACAGGTTGACGAGAGCTGCCGGCTTCTTTGAGGGCGCATATACTAGTGAGAAGGCTGCCGGAGATTTTCGAAGACTGGCATTTAGCAGACCTCTGATGAACAAAATTAAAGACAACACAGAATCATCGGAGGAAGAGATTATGGCAGCAGATCAGAGAAATGTTTGCACGCTTGGACGACTGAAAAGTGTATTTCTGTTTTATTGTACGATCATTGTTTTGTATGACGCTCGAATGACTGAAAAACTAGTGAGGCGTTGTCCCTGTCTTACCATGAAGGATGTTACTACCCATATGACATGAAACTCTTTGTGCCTGTCAGATTGCTGTCTTATACTTTTAGTATTCAAAATTGAGAGAATTTTATTGACTTTTAATAAAGCGTGTGGACCTTTTGTACAAGTGCTTACCATATCTCGCTTTTTATTGCATATGTCGTCTTGGTAAGGATATCCTTCTGTACCCAATAGTTGACATTTGCTTCTAAATAAATGGCATTCCGTGAAAGAAAGCAAAGAATGGAAAGTCAACGTCGGAATGTCAGTTGAAATTGATCAAATTTCGCTTATTGGGTGTAAGACTCGCTCGTTTTATCTACTCTCTCTAGCGTGCTTTAATTTTCATGATGCCAGGGATAACCTCAAACTCCGCGGCATGCATCTGCGCCATGTGTTAAAAAAATGTAGTCTGCCGCACTATCGGCTGCCCAGCTATGTATTGCCGAAACGGGTAAAATGGCGTACGATGTACGAACGTTTGAAGTCCATTCCTCTTAGCAGCTTCGACAAGGCGTGGAGTCGGACTGTTTTAGTATAGCTTAAGTGAAAAAGAAAATAGATGTTCACAAATCTTTAACTCGATTAGAGAGCAGCTCTTGAGGAGGAAGAGGAGATGCGCCTCCTCCCCCGTAACCTCCCTTCTCGTCCTCTCCTCCTCTCCGCTGAATTTGTTCATGGGCGATGTAACTCGAAGTCATGTGACGTCATTTTCCCCTCAAATTTTAGCGGGAAACTGAATGGGTGTTGAGTTCACGTGACGTCAATTTCCTCTCTAAATTTAGCGGGAAAACTGAATTGGTGTTGAGGTCACGTGACGTCAATTTCACCGCTAAATTTAGCGGGGAAACTCGCGTCCCATAATGCAACGTGCGCGGTTACGCCGACGGCGACGCCGGTCAACCCGGAAACGGGTGCCTAAGAGCTGCGCTCTAAAGACAAACTGCGCGTAAAATCAGCTGACTGGCAAATGATGCTCCTGTACGAAGCGGCTAGTGAAAAAGAGACTGCAAGGGTGGAAGCAAAAACATTCAACCGGATAAAACATCCCCAGAATGCCGACACGTGCCTACGCAAACTTTCCGTGCCTTTTGATAAGTTCCACCTTGTCACCCGCCGCGGCTACCGACGGGGTGCCAACACAGATACTGTGTCGGCCCACCCCGTACACCTGCACTTCGTTTCACCGAACTCTAGACGCGTCCGACGCCGCGAGCTGATGGGGCAAATCTGAAAGCGAAAAAATCATCATCATGGTGTTCGTCATGTTTATCTACGTGTTCTATTATCGCTGAACAAACCATGAACACAAAAGACCCATGCAGCGACTTGCTCTTTTGACTCTGCTTGATAGGCCCCATTAGCGTGGGCTGCATCTGGACTTTAGCTGAAACGAACTATGGACGTCTAAGTAAGTTGTCCCATGATAAACTTTATTATCATTTAGTGAATTTGCTCTTAAGTGTGGATTTAGTTTTGCTCGTTAATTTATCAGTTAATGGATTTTTGTTTCTTTCGCGGTACAAATTTCGTGTAGTTTTTACCTTGAAGCTGTAGGCGTTACGAAAAGTAAAGAAATACATTATTCGTTACTTTCTAATAAATGGGACGCGTTAACGACCCATGTTACAACCAATTAAATTGAACGCTGTACCGGGAAAAGTAACGCACATTACATTTGGGTTACAATGGGCCACTGACGGCGGCAGACAACGTTTTTCGACACTGGGACAAAAGGCGACGGCGGGGAGGTTTTTCTAAAATCTGTTTGCGTGGAGAAAAAGAAGCCAATATCTGAAGGTACGTAGGATTAATACATTAATTTATGACTTTGCGCCTAGAAACACAAACACATTGAACTGTGTTTGTTTTTTGAAGTCTGGAAGGTGTAACGAGTAACGTAATTACGTTACCTGTTACTAGAAATAACTAACGTAAGCAAGGTATTGATTAGTGTTGAAAATGAAACGAGCATGTTACTAAGCTACACAAAAAATGTAACGCTTTACCGGTGACGCCCTTACTTGTAACGCGGTACCGCCAACACTGGAGTATTGCCGCCCTTCGATTGAATTTCGAAAACTTGAACGGTTTGAGATATATATGTATATATATATTTTAAATTCCCTCTGAGGTCTGGATTTTTTTTTCTTAAAAATGTTGCTGGTGTTTCCTGCAATATTTTTAAGTTGATGACATTAATGCGTATTTCGTTTAGTTATACAACTGTGGGTGCTGTCATGTGACAAAACGTCATGCCACTGATAGTGAGGTTTCTTTTACGTAAATGCTTATTAAATCAATGTTGCGTACATGTTAAAGGCAAACCTTACATATCTGACAGGTTTAACCCTGCACACTCAGGTAAGAAAAGGGAAAACGACACACTACCCAAGTAATCTATCGTCGCCAGACTTGGCGACGTTGTTTGCAGCCGCGATGTTTTAAACTCGCAAAAGAAGTTATTGCAAAGAATGTATTTAGTAAAACTAGAAATGTATTTATGCCAAGATGGCAAATTTCAATATTTTGTACACTAGTCGGTAAATTTGTTTACCGAGGCGCTTTGACTGGCGTAATAATTATTAGCAGTGTCAAAGAAAAGGTAGACGCCTGGAAATTATTGTGATATTTTTCAGTTAACTAATTATCGGATCAAAGATTGTGAATGGTGCATGATGCTGCGATATCGCTTATGTGCCTGAAATAAATAATAGTGAGAGCGCACTAAATGATGTGAAACCTGAATAGTGCAGTATTCATCATATAGACATAACATAACGGCTGTGGTCACCATAAAAAATAAAATGTACTGAAAAAGGCAAACATTTAAAGAATATACAAAATTTAAACACTGTTACACGTAGATGTTGTAACTATACTTCGTCTCACCCTACGATGGGCTAAAGGCGAAAGCTACGCACCGACAGATCCAATCGCGAGCCACTTAGAGATTGTGTGGTATTTCGCTTTGGTTGCCCGCGTCTCGGTTCACTGATGAGGGGACGGGTGGACAGTGGTTCGAATCGAAGAGCACTGAGTGACTCAACAATTTTACATCTCAAATAAAGCCAAGACATGTAGGCTCTTTGCAGCGACGAAGCTATAGAAATGATGCGGCGCTTTTGGATTCGAGCATTATTCGTCCACCTCTAATCAATGTTAAGCGTGTCATAGTATAGCGTGGAACGTGATTGGACCTGGCGGCCCGTGTCTTTGGCCTTTAGTCCATCGTGGGATGAGACGAAGTATCGAGCGTTTTTGCGAACATGAGGAAATTACACGCCACAACACAAACATGCCCGCCAATTGTAGCATATGCCAGTTTCAACCTCTCATAATTATATTTCCCCTCACACCGTGGGCTGCAATGTTCACACAAAATGGCACCGTTGACGCGTTTTCATGAACGAATCTTTAGGGCAATCAAAGGCTTCTACAAACTCCGGCATGTTCAGGAGCGGCCATACACACTGCTCTCTAGGATTGAGTTCTCCAGTGTGCACCAGACCACAGGACAATAGGCAGAACCTTATGAAAAAGACCTGCTGCGATTTTTGCCGATAGACGTTCATCAAGCATGGCGTCGCTTCTCTCGTAAAGTTGGCTTTCATGCCTTCGTAGGCAACCCTGCAGCCGTGAAGCCACGCGAAGAGGTGAGTCTGAAGTTGACGCGTCAATGGGTTCTGGCGTTGGACGCCATCTTGGAGGTTTCTGTAGCAGGAAATTCGGTTCGAGAATTCTATTAGAGCATTGTCTGTCGACCACGTCAACGTCGATTGATTCTACCTAGAAGAAGGACCCACCGCTTCAGAAAACCCTTTCGCCACGATGAAGCCGAGTGTTCCGTAGTTGTAGAAAGGCTTAACTTCTGCGCCATATAAGACAGGCGCAACTTGAAACATCATGGGCAGAAAAAGCGTCCTGTGCGTATCCCAGTAAAATGTCTGTCCTTTGACTTCGAGAGAGGACAGCCTCGCCGTTATTGTGTCGATTTGATGTTTTAGGCGTTGCAACTGCGTCCTCTTCATAAGCGATATGTAGTTGAGCATAAATGTTCCGTTGAGGCAACCCTCTGTTGGTGAAGGAAAAGCCACCTCGGTTGAATAACTTGATAGTGTATCGTAAGGGGATGCAATGCTAATGTTTTCGAGTATTTCGCGCAGTTCTTTGTTCATCGATTTGTTCATCCAGCTTCCTTGTATTGCTGAAATAGATGCGCCCTTTATATCAGCGAACATTGATTTGGCAGCATCAAGATGCAATTCTTTCAACAGGAGATTACGCATCGCGTTGGACCAGTCAGGGGTGAGGAGGTTATTTGCTGCTTCGTGGCATACCTGTCCTGTTGTACATTGGATGGGGAATGGTCCTCCAAGCGCAAGGCAAAGTCGAATCGCAGAACCCTCGTCAAGACGTGAATGGCAAGGTACAAAGAAGTCGTCCTAGGGGGCCAATTTCTAAGAAGGGTCAAAAGTTTTCTAGTCCAATTAAAGTTTGCCATCATATTGGCCATTTTTAATTTCGATACGTGCTGACCGCGAACCATATCCTCGAATGGTGCTGCCCAAATATAAAGTGGACAGTCGGTTTCTTGTTTGAAGGCTTCGACTTCGAGCAACTTATCCCCGGAAGGAGGCCATTCTAGAAGTGACGCTTCTTTCCTGTCTAAACGAATTACATCAGTTGCGAGGGTCGTTTTGGTATTCTTGCAAGACAAGATGTCGATGAAATCTTCGAAGTAGTCCCTAAACTCCTCCTTTTTGGCTTCTAGCCATGGGTCGCCTTCGTTGGTGGCGCCACTGAACAACTCAAGGTACAGGGTGCTCCCAGCTGAGTACACGAAGGCCAACGACCGTTTCAATGTTATAGTCAAAAGAAAGTCGCATGGTTTGTTTAATGGCTTCCTCAGACGTTGCGGTAGCAAATATCCCCGCTATATCCAAGAGTTTCATCGCCATCTTGACGTCACGTTCGAGGTTCGCCTTTCTCACTCCCATGCATTCCAGACATTGATTTATAAACTCTCACCCAGTTTTGAGCAGAAGGTTCGTAGAATGCACCCTTTCGGACAACATCATGGCTGTGCCAATGCGAAAAAAGAAGCGATCAAGCGTTTTCGTGAGAAAACTGACTCCTCGTTGTTCTTGACCCACTTTCGGCAGACGTGAAAGTAGAAATTGTCGCATGGATGGATGTTCGGATCCAGGTGGTCATGGAGTTACCCGTGAGCAGCGTTGCATTCCGGCGTTGCGCAACTTAGAAGTAGCTCTTTCTGGCTTTGTCTTTTCACGAAGGCGAGAATAATGATGATGCCTGTTGCTGCTGCTATAAGGGACCCAGGTATGAATCATGTGGCCCTTGAGATTCCCCGCTCGTGCAGAATTGAGTCCTCCGAGTCGAGGCTGTCTCGCTGCGCAGAAGGGTGAACGACACTAAGATCACCAACGTCATCATCATCATCATCATCAGCTGCAGCAGCAGCTGACCTTCTGTTGTGTTCTCTTCTGCCCCAGTCTCAGGTTTACAATCATGTT
>JAZHYW010000745.1:0-63586 GCA_037355805.1 Ixodes ricinus | reverse complement strand
CTCCCGCCAGAGTATTTGTACCGGCATCGTACCTGCATCGTACTGGCTAGCGGTCGCAACTGCAGTGACTGGCTCTTTCATATACAGCATGAACAAGTGTCGATACACTATACGAGATCAGTTTCGTAGCTGTCTGAACACTCATGCCGAATTTGTGCTATATTTTTAGTATTGTACCTGCGTCGTACCTGCATTGTAGTCGCTAGGTCGCACTGCAGTGGCTGACTTTCTCGTATATAGCATGAACCAGTGTTGATACACTATGCGAGGCCATGTTTATGCTATCTAAACACTCATGCTTAACTTGTGTTCCTGTTTGTAGTATTGTTTATGGTATCGTACCTACATCGTACTGGCTAGCGTCGTACTGCAGTGGCAAGACTTCTCATATACAGCGTGAACGAGTCTATAGTACACATGCGAGGCCAGTTTCATGCTGTCTAGACACTCATACCAAGTATCTGTTCTTTGAAGTATTGTACCGTCATCACACCAGCATCGTACTCGCTAGGGTCGCACTGCAGTGGCTGACTTTCTCGTATATAGCGTGAACCAGTGTTGATACAGTATGCGAGGCCATGTTCATGCTGTCTAAACACTCATGCTTAACTTGTGTTCCTTTTTGTAGTATTGTTTGGGTATCGCACCTGCATCGTACTGGCTAACGGTGGCACTGCAGCTAGCAAGACTTTCTCATATACAGCGTTAACGAGTGTAGAGTCACATGTCGATGCCAGTTTTATGCTGTCTAAACACTCATGCCAAGTATCTGTTCTTTGAAGTATTGTACCGTCATCACACCTGCATCATACTCGCTAGGGTCGCACTGCAGTGGCTGACTTTCTCGTATGTAGCGTGAACCAGTGTTGATACACCATGCGAGGCCGTGTTTATGCTCTCTAAACACTCATGCTTAACTTGTATTCCTTTTTGTAGTATTGTTTAGGTATCGTACCTGCATCGTACTGGCTAGCGGTCGCACTGCAGTGACAAGACTTTCTCATATGCAGCGTGAACGAGTCTATAGTCACATGCGAGTCCAGTTTCATGCTGTCTAGACACTCATACCAAGTATCTGTCCTTTGAAGTATTGTACCGTCATCACACCAGCATCGTACTCGCTGGGGTCGCACTGCAGTGGCTGACTTTCTCGTATATAGCGTGAACCAGTGTTGATACAGTATGCGAGGCCATGTTCATGCTGCCTAACACTCATGCTTAACTTGTGTTCCTTTTTGTAGTATTGTTTAGGTATCGTACCTACATCGTACTGGCTAGCGGTCGCACTGCAGTGTCAAGGCTTTCTCATATACAGCGTGAACGAGTGTATAGTCACATGCGAGGCCAGTTTCATGCTGTCTAAACACCAGGAACGTAGCGAGGATTTTGTTTCGGGGAGGGGGGCGGCACCCATGAGAAAATGCTGTATGAGGGGAGGGGAGAGAGGAGGTCCCAGCAAAATGGAAGATTTCGGCGGGGGGGGGGGCGGGCGCATGCCCCCCCCCCCCCTGCCTACGTGCCTGCTAAACACTCATTCCAAGTATGTGTTCTTTGAAGTATTGTACCGTCATCACACCTGCATCGTACTCGCTAGGGTCGCACTGCAGTGGCTTACTTTTTCGTACATAGTGTGAACCAGTGTTGCTACACTATGCGAGACCATGCTTATGCTGTCTAAACACTCATGGTTAACTTGTGTTCCTTTTTGTAGTATTGTTTAGGTATCGTACCTGCATCGTACTGGCTAGCAGTCGCACTGCAGTAGCTGACGTTCTTATTAAATTGGATTGGATTGAATGGCGACCCCTTTGTAACGGGTGCCGCTCACAGGAAGTTCAGGTGAGGGCCTGCCAAAACACTAGCTCGGATGGGCCCCTCCAAGCTACAACGCGAACCGTTCGGTACAGTATGCGAGACCAGTTTTATGCCTAATTTATGTTCCTGTTTTTAGCATCTCAATGGCATCGGACTGGCTAGCAGTCGCAGTGAAGTGGCTGACTTCCTCATCTACTGTGTGAATCAGTATTGGTATACTATATAAAACCAGTTTCATGCTATCTAAGATCTCTCGCCTAATTTGCATTGCTTCTTGTAGCATTGTGCCTTCATCGTACCGGCACCGTATTGGCGTTTTGCGGCTGGCAGTTATAATGCAGTGGCTGACTTTTTTATGTACAGTGCGAACCAGTGTTGATTTACTCTATGAAATAAGGTTTTATGCTGTCTAAACGTTCATGACTAATTTGTGTTGGTCATAGTGTAAAAACAAACAAAAAATATTGATACGTATACTTACGGTTTTGGTGAATCGCTGATTAGAATCACGTGCCTTAAATACGGTAGTCTAAAATAAGAAAAGTGAAGACATCGACATTATTTGGCAGGTCGGTAGCACTGAATTTTTATCGGCATAATAAGCTGGTGTCGCTATAATTACCTGGGGCTTTTGAGTTCACCCGGCGCAGATCTCTCCAAGTCCGGCGCTATCTCGAGCAGCGACTGATAATAATCTTGCCTCGCAAACGTCTCCGACAATATGACTGCCTCCGCACTCAGTCTGCACAAACAAAAAATGCGAAGTTTGTTCAGCCATACTGTAACTTCAAGGAACATGTGCGATCGATTCATCTACGCTTTACAACCTTATCTATCAGGACAAGTTTCGACTAGTCTTGACATCGTTTAAAACCCTAGAGGTTAGTTCACACACCTGGGTTTGATTGCGATCGACTTCTCAACAACGTCTTGCAATTGCTGAGGAAGAGATTAAAGCGCTGGCTGAATTTGGTTAAGTTTCAAAGTGCTGGCAGTCTGGTGCATTCTTGGACGCACTTAGGCAAAACATTACGGAGCGCCGCCGCTAACGTCGCTAATAGGAGCGTGTTCGTAAACGGCGGCGCGTCACTGGCTGCCACAGGAGCCCAATAGGAGAGTCCGCGTCTGAATGTGACTCAACTCAATACTTTTAGCTCTTTCGGGAACACATATTCGATTACTTGTTATGCATTTCTTTATTTCATCGCTCAGAGTCCCAAAGGCATTAATTACGATTGATTACAAAATATAGCAATATGAATTATAGCCAACCTTACTCGCGTAAAAAAAAGAAGTGACTGAAGCGTTAAAAAGGTTCAATAAAATGTGATTGTTTATAAGTAATGTCGTGGTCGAGATACGATTGATTGAATTGCGTAGGTTTACTCTAGCATAGCAATACAGGTGTGAGCCGTGCCGCGTCTGATCACGATCTGGTGGAGAGGGGTCCGCGCGCAGGAAGCGGCGGGCAGAGTCCAGGGTGACACGGCGGCGGTGGCGATGATGATGATGATCCTCCGACAAGTAATCAGTTGCTTGTAACCCGTCACGTACAAGTCTGGTCACGGGTGATTAGAAGCCAGGGGCTTAGGCTAGCACTTGGTTATATTTAAGAGCCTGGGCGGGTTGCTTTGATGTTGTCTGGTGCTTCTGTCCACTCCAACGGATGCTTTGCAGTTGCAGATTCGGGCATGTAGAAGAATATTTTGAATAATTTCGTTTTCGTGAACACAAGCCTGGCATGTCGTTGACTCAGCCAGCAGATTATATCGCTCCTGGTAACCCAAAGTTCGCAGCCCTCCTGCGCGTGGCTCAAAGAGCAGGCGGCTGCCGAGGCTGTTGTCGTACAACGACAGTCTCAGCTAATATTGTATTCCTGCAGAGATTGTACAGTTACAGAGTTGACCTAGCCTCGGCTGCCTCCGTCTACAGCATCACCTTTTGTTCCCGCGCTTGCTACCGCACTTCCGTTTACCACTTCGGGGCTGTAGCCATGGGAGCTGCGAAGATAAACAAAACAACGTATTTTTTCTTTAGTTTGGTAAAGTCTCTTTCTCCACCTTGTCTGTACGCCTGTCAGATGGATGCATACAAAAATATGTTTTGCTCATCGTCTTCTGTCCAAGAACTGCTGCCGCCCGTAGAAGACAATCTTGCCAAACTTGCTGATAGCTTCTCTGGCCTCGAAAGTACGGCCATCCGAGATCTCCTTGGACAGCCTCGTTGGCCACCATGCCAAGGTACCCCACAGCCTGACTCCCGACGTCTCGGTGACGGCGCTCGAGTGTTATGCACATCTCCGGGTCTAATCACGACAGCGTTACGAAAAGTCAGTTCAGGTACTATGGCCGCTTTCCGAAATTCGCGCGAAACAACAAACCGACTGCAACTCTATAGGTTTGGCTTGCGAAGAACATTAGTGTCTCGCTTGACTGCTTGCCGGAGTTGTAGATGGTGCTCGGCTAGGTACTTTCGCTTATTGTAGAAGGTATTTAAAGTTACCTATATGTGTCTTGCACGGCGATTCTCTCGCCCTTCAGCACGCAGTTGCTCATATTAGAATCTTCAGGTCCACCCAGCTGCATCACTGCCCACTTTTTGTAGTTAAACCGGAGGTGTCGTGAATCCGCCTCCTCGTCGCACATGTGCAGCAACTACTGTAGGGCCTCTGATTCAGAGGCTCTGTACATTGGTTGCTAGTCTCCGCATGAAATCTCCGCTGTGAGCGCGACACGATATCATCCGAAAAAGTGCTGGCAGTGCCCAAATCACCCCCTCACCTTCCTCTAAATAAGAGAAAGTGTACCCGGACCCCGACTTTATGCTGCTGAATGTTCTGCTTGTATTGCCTTAGTTACTGTATTATGCTGATATTTTTAAAAAGTAACGAGTAATTAAAGTAATCCGTTACCGATTATATTGTAACGAAATCACATTACAAATTACTTCGTGAAAAAAAGTAACGTGGCAATTACAAGATTACTCGAAAGAAGTAACGAATTACAAGTAATCCGTTGCTGCACGATACTTCCAAGTCTGGATCAACCTTTCCTCTTTGCGGGCAACCTCAACACGAGTGGGTGATGGTGAAAATATATGGTGGACGTCGGCCCGCGTCCGAAAACCTCCGTGGAGCTCAGTTAGCACCCCATTCGCCTCTGCCCAGGCCGTCTGTGTTTTTTTTTCGCGATATGCATGGAAGCTTTGTATACCGTGAAAGTCACTCTGAAGGGGCGATAGTCCCGGAGGTGTTGTCGGTTCCCACCCTCCTTATTAATCAAGACAACACGGCCAATGCGCCAGTATGGTGGTAAAGGCTCTGTGCCGCGGAGGATCACTCTGAAGATCACAGGTATTTGTTCTATGAATTCCTATTTCATGAATTTAAAACAAGAGGCCGGTATCCCGTCCTGGCCCTCCGAGGTGACCCTATTCAAGTGCGCCATTTCTCACAGGATCGTCACCTCAACCGAAAGGCGTCTTCCTGAGAGTTCTGTGCGTGGCATCACCCAGTCTTGTTGAGACGGTGTAGACTGATCCGGAAAGGAGACCTTCCTTAGATAGTCAGAGGAGGTGGGTTCCAAAGTCTCTGAGTGCCTCCTGTAAACTCGTCAACGATGACTGCTTCTTGGTCTCTGCTATCTAACAATCCAAGGTAGCCCCAAATCTGATTGGTGCATTTTTGCCGTGACTCCGACCATCACCATGGCCAGATCTGCCGTATCTTATCTTCTGCTAGGTGAGCTGCTTAGCATATTGCTTGTAACCTGGTACATATCCCATTTTCGTCTATCTCTTGCTCAAGCCCATTGCGAAAAGCATACGATGGCACTTGACATGCTTAAATGGCTGACTTAGACAACACCATCCCACCATCTTTTGCAGCGTCTGCTTCCCTATAGCCTTTTCTGGGAATGATGTTTGATAAGGACTTCTAAGCACTGATGATGCATTCTTCATATTCTACCGCAAGTCTCCATTATGGCACTTTTTTTACTTCTTCCAACTGAGTTCTGCATAACAATTTTTACTGCCCGCTCATTTAAGTACGTTCGTCTGGGGCGTAGATCTCGTTTCGCTTCTTGTTTTTCTCAAGTGGCTTTGCATGAAGTTCAGGCTCAAAGGGTTTGGTCACTGCCAACAGTGTGCTCGTCGTTTTCATCTACTCAAACCCGAGTAATATGTTGTCGAGGTGGTGAGGCATTAATGCATAGTTAGTGCAGGTTTTGCTTCATCGAGCACACCATGCGAACTGTCCATCACATGTTGACCGTAGGTTAACCACCTTCAGTTGAACTCTTCTGCTAGCTTTAGAGTAGCCGCCCATTACTGTCCTCCCACCCATCTAATTCCTTCAGATGTCCATTGAGAATCCTCAACATCGTTAGCAACACACACCACATTCGCCTGGTTCTAGTCCTCCCGTGCACATGTGCACTTCCTAGCGCAAGATAAATCACGCAAACCTCTACTGAACACTAGTAGCTTCCCCGTAACCCAGAGATGGTCTTGGCAGGGCATTGACTGTCGCTGCCACGATGACGAGCTGCGCCAAAGCACACCCTTCCCCCTCTTCCCCTCCTCCCTCCTCTCCACTGCCTTTTATGGCGGTTGCACCCGGTCCAGTGCCAATCCGGGTGTGCAAAAGCTCCTCAAGGTCCCGGAGATGTTTCTCCGCGACCCCGTGGTGCAGCGTGCCCTCAAAGTTCATTGCGCAATAACGTTCCTGCCATTTTGATCTGATCTCGCTCCTTAAAGGTTTAAAAACCTAAACGTCCCTGTCACGTGTCTTCTGTGCTTCCATCTTCTACGTCTTAACCCTCTTTCCTTTCCTTCGCCCCCCACCTCCGCCCTTCCCCCCTGATGACCCTGTCGAGATATTTCTAACTGCAGCCCCCAGTTGTCGCCGCACAGTCTGTGCAATCAAAGCGTACAGCCATGGAGTTGGGATCGTCGGAGAACCTCCGTTGATATCCGAGCTGTCCACATGCCCCGGAGCCATTGAGGGTGTCTGCATCCCCAGATTCATCTCCCTGTGACGCAGCATTGCTTCCTCCGGCAGTCTTTTGCCAGTCGTTCGTGGCAGGCTCTCCGGGATGGGGCCAAATCGGTAGAGGGTACACAAGGGGACCTTTCACACGGAGGTGGCAGAAATCACCAAAGATCATTGTTTCTTTGAGCAGAACATACCCAGTGTGGCCGCTCCGCTTGCACATTGGTGTTCTGCACAGGCTGATGTCGTTGGTGGGCAATCTAATTTCTTTGTGCGACGATGAAACTTCCGGTTCGCTGAATACTCGTCCAGTCTGCAAAACGGAAGTCCTAGTGCGATTCTTCTCGAGGACTGCGTGGTGCATTTGTTGAAGTCATAGCTTTGCGTGTTGCGTGAAGCCTCCGCTTTCCTCCTTCCTGCGACGTTGAGGCTTGCAGAGATGGGCCTCGTCTTCTTTCCTTTGTCTAAATACATTGGGAACTACTTGCATTCTGTGAAGCCGGTTGGCCAGCGAAGCTGTAGAGCACCACCAGAAATGATGCACCGAGAGACACATAAAATACTTCGCCAAATGCTTATTTACAGCATATATACATCATTTTGAAACCGTAGTGATGATTACTTTGGGATCACTATGATATACAGACATGGCTTCCATTATAATTTTTGTAAGATTCTTTGCTAAAGCTAAATCTATGCATGCGTGATGACGCTCGTAAAGAGGCACGTCGCTCTTCGGGAGTCCTAACTATACGTGGCCTTCCCATTGCAACTCCAAAAGACAATGAAATGCTCTGATCGGCAGCTGCTGCTTTTTATATATGTGAACATATATAAAAGCAGTAGCAGTATACATACTATATATAAATCAGTATATACATATATGTATATGTATATGCAGTGACGTCAAAGGACTCTAGCGGGAGAAGGCCCGTCGTTCTTGGATGTATTTCCATTGTCACACGTTTTGACGTCTTTCGTTATCAAAATGCATATCTAGGTGACAGAGGCGTATATGTATATCCATGCAATGGAGCGTTTCTATACGCAATTTCTGAATTTTGTTTTTGCACATGGATACCAAAAATGCATAGAACCCTAGACATATACAGCTCCGCTGTAAAACGATTCGCAACCTCAGCAATGCGTCCTGTCACAGTCTCGATACCATCTTGGTTGTAGTGCAACCCATCTCTATTCATGATGTGTGTGACTGCTAGGTCCTGAGTTAAGTCCACATTCTTGTGTCGTGCTTTGTCGCACCATTTTGTTTTTCAACTTGGCGTTTAACATTATAGCTGCGGAATTCATTTTTTTTAATCTCTAGTTGACACTTCGAATATAGAGTAAACCGCCAGGAAGCCTCTTCTTTTCTCCCATCTCTTCTCCAGGTTCTCGACAATGCAGCCGTTCGGTGTCCTTGTAATTGGTTGTCTATTCCAACATGCAGGATGTACATCCTAGGACTTTTCCACGCCTGTCTCTCGCATTCCGCGATCATCGTCTGAACTGTATCCAGAGTTGCGGTTTTGTTCATCAGTATTTCAAAAACGTTTTATCGTCCATTTCGCCGAAAAACGATTGGGCAAGCTTAGCTACCTTGTGGTCTCCAGAAATCAAGACCTTACGTTTTATCCTCCATAGAGGTGTTGCAATCGACTGAGTGTTTTCTGTACGCCTCTTCCTAGGCATGACCAGTGGCCGTTTTCTTTACACGAGACTGCTTATTGCTGACTCATGGTTCATGCAAGCGAAAATATACTTGGTCTGTCATTTCTTTCTGCCGGTTCAATGGCACCTGAAGCGCTATCTGCAGGCTCATGTAATGAACACATGACTGCTTTGTTAAACCGCATCTCTGTCATTGCCTTAATGAACGTCATTTATATGTCCACACCCTTGACCGCTTTGGGAATTTCAAAGGGTGCTGCTTTTCCTAGGTCATAACAGAGGCTACCTCTTGTTTACTGGGTCGGCTTTTTAGCTGCCACTTAGACAAGTCTTTCAGCTGCGCATCCAGTAATTTGTGCAGTCGTGCCTCCATCTCTTCACATTCAGCAATTTGACCCACCAGCCCTTCGCGACCGTTTCTTCTTTCTTGCTTTTCCTTTTCAAGCGTGTCCAACATTTCTTCCAAGCGATTCATTTTTTAATGCGAAAGCATTATATGCCCTATAACGTGAAAGTCCGCCGTTGTTAGAGGCGTGACCGAGCGACGGTCACACCACTAACGACGCCTCTAACGAAGCACAGAGTAAAAACACGTCGAAATGCTCGGATTGGCGTCGAATGTTTAGGCGGGTTCCGGAGAACAAAGTGAATTAATCCCTTTGAAAAGAAAATTCTGTACATTTTGGTCAGGGTGGGAACCGAAGCCAAGCCTTCGGGGTGCTAGCCGAGCACGCTTCCCCGACGCCACGGCGGCTCCACGGTTCTAGCCTGACTAAAGGTGTGCATAGTGCGTGCTTCATTGCACACGTCCACGTCGCAGCCATCAGACTGACTAAAGGTGTGGCCTAGTGCGTGCGTCATTGGGCACGTGACGACGCAGCCAATGGGGAGGACGTGGCGACACGTCATGAGTGTATAAAATGAGCGTTCTGCCTCCGCGCGCAACTTGCTCTTCGGATTTCATCGGTGCTGTGTCTCCTGTCGATGTACTCTCGACGCCACGTCATATACGTATACGCAAACACACGCACCGAATTAGCAGAAATAACTTTAATGCATGTCAAAAACATCAATCGAAAACATTTCACGAAAGGGACCATGATGCTTTCGTATTCCCACACGTAAGCAGTCTTCAGTTTCTCTGCCGAATATTTCTCTGTCTACAACCGCACGATGCAGATGGTCTGTCAACTTGCTTAGCTTATGTTCCAGCTCTACAATACGGACTTTCACTGGATTTTTGTGCACACGCCAGCGATGCTGAAAACACAGCTCCACGCCCTGAGAAAAAGGGAGTGTACACGGGTACTCCCCTTGTCCCATATGGAGGCTTGTACGTAACTTAAATACTCTACTCAAGTTACTGTATCTTAAATACTTTTGTGAGTAACTTGGTATCTTGCAAATACTTTCGAACGTCAGTATTTAGTACTCTAACTTAAATACTTTTTTCAAGTAACTTGTACTCATTTTAAAGTTACTTTTAAGTTACTTTCTATTTTTTATTTTCTTTAGAGGCGGGAAGCTTGGAAAATATTGAACTCCAGTTATTTTGGCTAGGCGCCCTGCCATTGCAGATACATTTCGTGCCAGGTAATACAGTGCACTTCCGTGCTTCTGCTGAAAGAGGTGACACGGAGAAGCAGGTGTCGCAGCCTCAAGCCGAGCGGACGTGTGTCGTGTCTTCTAACTGGGCAAAACGTCAAAGCACATTTTCTTACAATTTGTTTGTGGCCAAGCCCAAGAGCAACAGAGATTCCGAAGCAGAAGGGCATGCGGGTGAAAGCATAAGATGTGTACAAGGCTACAAGCCAGAGGGAGGGCACTTGTGTCGGAGAGAGGGTGGGTTCTACAAGTGTCTGGTAAGAGTCGACAGTAAACCGGAGTTTATTTTTCTATGTTATGGAGTGAAAGCATATAAAAGAAAGCCTTCCAGCTTCAGAAATGCCTTTGCATCCGCACGCAGTCGCACACACCGCTCGTTCGTTCCACTAGGCTCTCTTCGCACACAAGACTCGTAAGACGCGACTACACGGCTCCAATCCGGCGGCCCATCGCTCGCGGCGTACGCAGCATTAGCGAGTTTTAGTAGACCGTGTTTCCCCCTCCGCTAACCCTCCGCTACGAAGAAACCGCCACTGCGCCTGCGTGCCGATGGCCTTGGCTGTAGAGTTCCGGGTAGCGGAGGGGCTTAGCGGAGGGGAAACACGGTCTACTAAAACTCGCTATTGTCTTCGGTAGCACGAATGACCGCCGGCGCCCACCACGGTGGCGCCCGCTCTCCCCTGGCCTGGACTCCCCGACCCCCGACTGCACGGCACCGCCAGTGCACTGACGGGGGAAGCGGAAATGAACACCCGACACAAGGGGAGCGTCGGAGGCGAGCCTCTGTGTAGAAACTCCCTCCGCAGGCGAACGGGCCCCGCGCTGCCCTCGCCTATGTCCTCGCCATAGCAAGGGTATAAAAGAAAAACATTTTTATTTTTGTTTCATTCGTAGTTACTTGGGACCTCCTAGAAGCCTGAGTGGCAGCCAAAGTCTAGCTAAGAGATTTCCAGGAGATTCCATAGTAGCTGGGAGGAAGAATTTTTTCTGACTTCGGTTGTGCTTGACAATGAATTGCAGAGAAAATTGTAACTTGAGAGTATCTTGAAAGTAACGAGTTACTTTTTTGGAGTATTTTGTACTTTACTCAATTACTTTACAAATTTGAGTATTTAGTACTCTACTCAGTTACTATTTTTCGTGGTACTCAGTAACTTAACTTAAATACTTTTAGTGAGTATCTTGTACAAGCCTGCCCATATGTAACTCCCCAAAACTACATTTCGTCGTTCTGTCCACTGACGTCGAGCTGGCGATACCAACTTTTACGAGCGGCTTGATAGTCGACCAGTACAACGTATTAAAATAGCTAATCTACTCATTAGAGGCTACATTGAGGAAAATCAAGGTTTTTTTTTGGCGCGGCTGCAAAACCTCAGTAATTTTTTTGCCTTTGATACGCACATTAGCTATTTAGTACGTTATATCCAACAGTTATCAAGCCGCTCGTAAAAGGTGGTATCGCCAGCTCAACGTCAATAGACAGAACTGACGAAATGTAGTTTTGGGAGTTACATATGGGATGTTGAAGCACACTACCCGTGTACACCCCCTTTTTACTTAGAGTGCATGGCCAACTTGTACTTGTCCCCTGTCCACTCAAATTGGTAAGCATGGCTTCACTGCTCTGAGACCTCGCCATATTTCTTGCAGTCTCAGAGTCAAAATGGTACGGCATTTCACGTAGGTTCCAGACTTCCATCTTCCACAATTAGCTTTGTGGAAAACTCCGTGGGAGCGACAATGCAGTCCTTATCAGCCTTGTTCTTCCGCCATGCGTCGAGGGAAATCTTGGTATTCAGGTCAGCACCGAGGGGCAGGGTAGGCTGGGCACGTTGCGCGAGGAGCTGGCGCTCCATATTTCCGAAGTGTTGTAAGTTAAGCGAGTTGTTATGATGACATAGTGAACAGAACAGGGATAAAAAAATTGCAGTGGCTTAGCTGGGCTATGCCAGGATATACGTAGCGTGACCTTATGCGTAGAAAATGAGAGGCGCTATCAAGCGGCTCCGGTGCAGCGTCAGACTTGGCTACTGCGCAACGGAGGCACTCAGCTGGGCACGGCGACGCCAGTGCGTCTGCCGCGGCTATGACATCACTCCTCTGGAATGCGAAGACCGGCGAGGCGCGCGTGGTGGCGGTGGAGCCCACTGCGGCAACGTCTCCGGCACGCCAGCTGTGCGCCATGTGACGTCACTGCTCCTCGCGCTTGCGCAGACCGGCGAGGCGCGCGCGGTGGCGGCGTAGCCCGCGTCGACGGCGGCTCCGCCCCGACAGCTGTGCGCCGTGTGACGTCACTGCTCCTCGCGCTTTCGCAGCACGGCTCGTTATGCGAGCCACGCGAAACTCCTCATCCTCGGCCAGTGTAGCTCACGCTACAAACATGCAAGGACAGAGAGAAGGAACATGTACAACGCACGCGCTTGTGTGTTGTGCATGTTCCTTCTCTCTGTCTCTTTGTCTTTTGTTAACTGTTCTCTTCACTATGATCCCTACTGCCCAGCGTCTGTGCGTCAGCTAGAATCTGTCGCGAGATAAGGAGAGGTTTGCATTGGGTTCCTTGGGTAGTAGACAGGGTTTCTAACTCTGAAAGCTCAGCCGCGCAGTTCACATGTTCTCCTATAACTCCTTGTCTCGCCATCAGGAAAATGAAAATCTCCTCGGAACACACTTCTTCTTCGTTAGCGACCATTGTGTTTCCCGGGAACCCTACAGCAGGATTACAACACTGGACACCTGTAAGCATATCCATGGGAGCTTCCTCGGTGGTTCGTAAGCGTTCCAGGAGCTTGCTTTTGTTACCGCTCAATGAAATACTCCAGTGCTTTCAGCTCCCGTTTTAAATCGAGAACCTTCATTGCCGCCATCTTACAGAGATGCTACTTCCACACTAGTGCCACCTCGCTTCAACTACGAGCAACGCGTCGCGTGGAACATAAGAAGTCTTAGCGCTGTCGGTCGCAGTCGAAGGCAAGTGTGTGAACCAGCTGAAAAGTTGGACGGCGAAGCTTTTTCTTTCTTGAACCTTAGAACTCTAAACACCGCGTCCTTACCAAAACAACTATACTGCGCGCTTTCATCGCTTTCATAGGCTTGCTGTGTATAACCTTCAAGCTTGCACTGTCGAACAATATTCCCCAATAAAAAACAAAGAATCTTGGCTACACATTTAAAATAAATTACTTTTCTGTCTCCTGTTTTCCTGATTGAATTTCTGTAGAAGTAATATTATTGTCTGCTCTCGTTTGTTTTGCAAACATACCTAATTTATATTTCGAACAATTTGAAAACACAGTCTCAATTCGTAAAAGCCTGCAGAAAACAGAGTTTTTTTTTTCTTTGTACTATAAAAAAATCTTTTGTTGTAAAATTAGAAGAAAAAAGAAGTAAGGTTGGTCTATTCGACTTAGAAATCGTTGTACGTTCGTGAGAACCAGTTTAAACAGGTATTGATTTTATACGGTTTAAGAAAAGCGAAAAAAGACACTCGCTGTATTGATGAAATAAATAAAGCAATACGTACAATATTTTTGCCATATAAGTATTTTTATCTATATATCTAAATACTTTAATAATAAAGAATTTGATATTTCGCTGATTTTGTTTGTTTTCTGCGTTACAAGTTTGTAACATCCCTGTTGGCCGATCTGCCAGTATGGTGGCAAGCGGCTTCATCAAGCTGCAGTTCTGCAACTTTCTTTGCCTGTCCTCATCGCCTATTTGTAATACGGGAGCAAATAAAAAAAATATTTTAATTTTGTTGAAGTTCTTTCCACACTTTCACTTCGCTACCAAGACGCACGTTGCGCTGACATCAGATAGTTCGTCGTGGTACTACCTTTCCTGGTCGGTCCGCGGAGTGATTCGATGCCGTGACTGGTACGTGGTGGTGTTTATTTTACGTATGTCTGTATCCCCCACCGGAGTACTTAGAACACACCCAAAGGCCAACTCTATTCCTTTAGAAGCCCTAGAACTAAGCCTTATTCACGTTTAGAAAAGTAAGAAAAAAGCCGGTGCATATCGACGAACCGGCGCCCAACTCACATGGTTCAGGCAATGCTCAAGCTCGGGAGCCTGGTAGGCTGTGTTGATGTTAACCTGAAAAAACAAAAATAAAGGTGTAAATGCCATCAAGTTTCGATCCTTGCTCCCGCTGTGTTAGAAGAAGACGGCCCACCAGAACGAGTCCCGCCTTGGCGGCCGCAAACTGGACCACCACCCATTCGTAGAGGTTCGGCGCCATGATGCCGATCATGGACCCCACCGGAAGATTGAGGGACATCAAGCTCGCTGCAAACTGATTCACCTACGAGAAAAAAGAAAAGCCCGGTAACGTTTAAAACCAATCAATGACTAATGAAAGTTTATAGCAACAATGGCCATCAGTTTATAATATTTCTCGGCTCTTTTTGTCTTACCCCCATCTTGTGACATCGGGACTTCATATCTGAGGTCGTTGTTCGCAGCACATGCTCTGAAGTATATGTTATACGTCATTTGCTGAAGAACAATGGTACGGTATTGGTGGAATGCACGTTGAACATACAAAAAAGTGTATTCCACAAAATCAAGGTACCGGTTCTTGGCAGAATACAAAAGAAAGCGAGTTCTCACCATGCACTGCGAAAAACGATCTCAAATATGCCGTCCGGTGACAACATTTGACAGGGTTAGGGTGAGCTAGAAGGGGGAGGTGTAGCCATTGCTCGCGTTTTCCGGCGGCCGACATCAGTTCCGCGGAGCATCCGTGCAGCATCAGCGATTCTGAGCTACTCTGGCCTTCCTACCATCGCCCACGCATTGTTCTTCTCAACGGAGGTAAGCGTCTGCGGAGGTTCTGTGACTCCGCTAAGCTGACAGGGCAATGTACGTTTCGTTATCGCCTGACCAATCAAACGCCTGCCATGTATCGCCGGACCCCACTTTAAGCGCAAGGGTACGCGTAGAAAGTGTGATCACGACAACACCTCCAATACAGCTTTCAAGTTTTCTTGTCATGTGACATGACGTCATGTCCCGGAGGCCTGCACGGGCGCTGATTGGACGCGAGTGCCGCGTCAGCGCTCGCGTGGGACTCGTTTCCTATCATAGTCCTACGCGAAGGCTGACGCGGCACTCGAATCCAATCAGCACCCGTGCAGGCCTCCGGGACATGACGTCATCTCACGTGACGCGCAGGCTTGAAAGCTGTCAAGGAGGTGTTGGATCTCGTTTGCCAAACCGACTGTCCACTTGTCCAACAAATACGCTGCTCCCGCCGACCTGTCACCTTACCAGTAGACAGAGTACAGGAACGCAGGGTTGTCTGCTACCCGCACAAGATAGTAGAAAAATGATTCTCTCACCGGGATGATAGTTGTTGATGAAATAATCCTCCGGGATACTTCACAATAGTATGCAGAGATCCGAGTCAGCTGTCCTGAGTACAGAATAACTGCCTTTGCTTCTTCTCTAATCTCCGACGAATAATAAAGGAGGAGTTATCGTCAACGTCCGTTCAAGACAATGAATGAATCAGTGTTGCTGTTTTCCCTGGACACAACAGAATCTGATCTGAGCATGCGTTTGTGCTAGCCACTGTTCTGGTTTTTAGTCTATTCTAGGGATTTTCAGAATTTACAAGAGGAAAAAGCAAGTGTTTTAAAAATAATGGATATCACGATCCCAAAACGTTTTTGAAAATTCTTCTCGCAATTAAAATAAAAATCCGTAGTTTTTACTTTATGTTACATTCATGGTTCATCTTTGTTTTTAATCACAGGTATGGAGAATTGGGAATACTACACGAGTTAAACTCCGCTAAGCGCCAAATTCCTGACAACATAAAATTTAAGAAATGTCAACCCCAATAAAAGTTAATGCAACGATAATAAAGCTCCAAAAACATGTTCTAAATTTGACCAAAATTAATACTCCAACAGGAAGCCGCTCGTTACGTACAGATTAATAGGCCCACCATTCCTGTGGAGTTTATGACCAGTCTAGTACACGTAGCTCGAAAAAGTACACGATTATAATTATAATTGCTTGTGGTTCAAATGTCTTCAATTAGATTACTAGAGAATAAAAGTAATTGGCCGTTACTTAAAACAAATACCCGTTACTTTTCCCCTTACTACCAATTGCTCGAAACGGCAGATTTCTCACTGTTCTAAAAATGGGTCTTTCGTACTATTCATTATTTGGTTAGTATCACCAAATTATACTCTACTTATATTCTTAATCCACTAATTTCGGTTAACCATCCTTCTCTCCGAGACTTGGTTCGAGGATTCCTTGGAAGGAAACTTGCAGAAACGCAGGGCGTCATAGAAAAGGAAGGGAAAATAGCGACGGTAACAAATAACTTTAGTACTTTCAGAAGTATTCAAATTACACTTGTGATTACTTCCTAACAAACGTATTCAAATGATAACAAAATTACTTCAAAAATTAATTGATTACGAATAAGTTGGTTGCTTTTAATGAGTACTGTACGGGTCCATCCGGGAACATGCCTGTGCGTAAAAACATGCGGAAATTGCAACAAATATTTAACGTACAAAAATTTAAAAACATTTAACTACTTTAGTATTTATGGCACATGAATGTCAAATGTGCCTTTAACAAAAGTATACCTTCTATTTACGTGTAGCGAATTCTCCGAGCTCTCGATGATAGTATACCACAATTTTCGTACGGTCCGGATTCGTGCGATTTTCGATTGATTATTCGCGCATGTGCCTTTGCTTGCCTTGAACATGCCAGGTCCGTTTGCCGCACTAAAATTTAAAGCGGTAGAAAATAGTACTAACATCATTTCGGTACTCAGTGTATGTCTTGGTTATTCCCTGGTGGCACGACACAATCGCCTTGTTGTCTCCTTTGACGTCTGCCGTCTTGTCCAACACGTCTGCCAGGGTCCACGGGAGCAAGGGCTGGTTTCCAGGCTTGTGAAAGTAGCTGAGTTGGCTTGAGTCTCCTTCTGGAGAGAGCATCATAAACCAACTTTCAATCCAGACGACGGATATGCTGATCAGTTTTGTGACGCGGCCGCGTGCGGAACTATACCTTGCAGCGCCCTGAGCATTGTGGTCACGTGTTACTTTTTTCCCGTAACGACAGTAATGCACTTGTTACCTTTCCGGAACAGAAACAGGTAGCACAGTTACGTTACTCATTGCATTTGGTTACTACTGCAACAAGCTAAAAATAGGTGGAAGGTATTTTCTTTTTTTTATTTTACAGGTATTTAGTTTTGAGTACGGGGGTTTTCCAGCACAATTCAATCGTTAACATTTCCGTATAAACAAACCAAGGGGAGTGCAATTAAACTTTTTATAAAGGTGTCGTTAAATAGATAATTTATCGTACTAAAATGTCGGCGGTGTAAGTTTCTGGAAAAAATGTAAGAAAATAAAAACGTGCTACTCCGACGCACAGGAGGAAAAACGATAACGAACTCTCTGACGGACGTTGTTTCTCACAGAAGACACCACATTGAAGAAAAACTTGAAAGCTTCTTCGATATCCATCAGATGCGAGTGCGTATGGTACAATTTGGTAGTTACGACGTCCTCCAGACGGTTTGTTTGAGGTTTTCTCCCTGTGCATAAAGAGAACACTTTTTCTTTGCAGTCTTTTTCTTCAAAACATGTACCCCATGCTGCACGGCGATACTTGGCTGCTATCCTGGAAGTGCTGGTCAACATTCTTTCCCAGTGCCAGCTGAATGTCAAGTTTTGCATCACAGTTGAATTTTTGGGAGCTATTGGGTTACCGTCCTTTTGCCACCGGCCTAATATCACCACAATATCGTGCGTGAGGATCGGACGGTCGCTCGCGTATCGGCCGGACGTCACTGTAGGCTACTGCCCTGTGCCGTTACTGTGGTCTATTTCACTCCGCGTATAAGGCTACTTATCGCGAATCGTTATTGAAAATTGAGCTTTCGAACTTAACTGAATAAAACGAACAAACTAAAATGACATCCGCCAGAAACAAACAAAAACGAGAGAAATGCGATAGCGTTAGCTACAAGTAATTCAAATTGTAATGGCATTCATATCATGCTCTCTGGCTTTTCTCAACAAATCTATTATGTCTTATGTCAAGACTACGAGGCACAAAAAGTCATTCGAACACCGACAAGGAAATTAACCCGAAAAATAAAATTAAAGAATATCGTAGGAAACCCTGAATCATCAAACCCCCAAAAAAAACAAAAAAAACAACGACAGAATCTGTTTTTGCGTGAGTATTTGATGCCCCAAGAACTCTTTTAGCTCGTGAGGGACGGCGGTTTCGCCTCAAGCACTATCGCCCCTGGCGCACTAGAAAGGAAACTGGGCGATGAAGAAATATTTCGCATAAAAAAGGAGCTTAAACGAATTCTTTATAGGTTTTTCACGAAGAACCCTTTTATGGGTTCTTAAGATAACCTTTTTTGGTACAAAAATAAGAACAAGTTATAAACGTTCTTTTTGCAACCAGATTTTTCAATTTCTATAGAGCGGAGGGGACATTTTGTCTCTCATTTTTTTTGCCATCATCAATTTTAGGAATTACAGCGAAGCTGTACATGACTCGTAGGTCGGTTATTCCTTCATTTCAACGTCCTCACGAAAAAAAAAAAATCTTAAGCGGTTGAAGCGAAAAGTGCATATCACCGCATACAACATACAGACACAGCATTCGTTTCAATAAAGAACAAGCACAAAACAAGCATCCGAACCACATAATTGATGATAAGGCGCTCCTGATAACAATGCGAAGCACGTAGCGCTCACCGCATACGTTTCGCGGTAAAGATTACTGTTGCGCAAGCTGCCGCGGCGACGGCAGCTTGCGACGTCGGAGTGACGTCACTAGCCTTTCATACAGGGTGTTTCACGTAAGAGTGACGAAAATTCCTAAAATTAGTGTATTCGAGGTAAAAGAATAATTTTCTCGGGACCGCATTACTCGTGGTGGCGGACGTCAGAAAATGCGCGATTACTTACTAATTAGTTCGCAAATTAACTAAAATTACTAATCAACTTTTAATTAGTGAAAATAGACATACGGCTTCCAATTAGAAACTTGCTGAGCGTCATCGTAAACCACTAAAGCAGTAATTTTCAGAAAGACTTTGAGCGCGTGAGAAGCGTAGTAGTGCGCTAAAGTTACCACTCGTGGAGCAGGTACAAGGCTGGGGCTCTCGTAAGAGACGGAAAAATCCCGACAGCGCCTTACACGCAACCGTCAGCCTTGTACCTGCTCCACGAGTGGTAACTTTAGTGCAGTACTACCCTTCTCATGCGCTCAAGGTCTTTGTGAAACTGACTGATCTAAGTGTTTTCGATGACGCCCAGCAAGTTTCTAATTAGAACCATATGCCTATTTTCACTATTCAAAGAACACTATTTAGTCATTATTAGTTACTTAGCGAACTTAATGAATAAGTATCGCGCATTTTCTGACGTCGCCACAACGAGTAGTGTGGTTCGAGAAAATTATCATTTTATGTTCTAATACACTAATTTAAGAATGTTTATCACTCTTACGGGATATAAGAAGTTTTGGTACAGTGCATTTGCTTTTCTTTCGTCCATCATTTGGTAAAATGCAGTGGGGAATCGTTGCAGGTGATACCACAGCTTCGCCGGCCAACCACCTTCACAGCGTGGTTGGAGCCCTGACTTTTTGATCTTATGTTATCCGGGTGCAATAAAACGCTGCATATCACGAAGATATATACAGCGAGTGTACAGGCATATCAATGGAGAAAGGAAGTGAGTAGTAGGAAAGGTGTACCAGCTCACACAGTTTGTCAACAAACGCCCAGGAGGGCGGGGCCTAACCCGATCCGACCAATCACAGCGCAGGAGGGCGGAGCCTAACCCGATCCGACCAATCACAGCGCAGCGGGGCGGGGCCTCTTCCCTCTCTCCCATCCCAGGGACCAATGACAGGCCGTGGGCATCGATGGCCCCGCCCACGGGCATTGTCCAGTGACCAATCGGAGCTCAGCGAGGTCCCGCCCTCGCGTCACGTGCTCGGTACAGGTGTGAGGTCACGTGTCAGGCGCGTGCCAGAAGCGTGCCACCGCAAACCACAAACCTCAGACCGCAAACCTCAGACCTCAAACCGCAAACCTCAAACCACAAGCGTGGTTACCAGGTGTTGTGGTCATCACCTGATAACAACCCCGTGATGTCACGACGCTAAGGGCGTCTTACGTGTGATGGGTTCGAGCTGCGTCCGACAGATGGCGCTCACCTGATGTCGCACAGGGTTTGTGCTGCATCCGAGGGAGGGCGCTGCGCTGCGGTCACATGACGCAGCACAGCGCCACGTGTCACGTGACCGTCACGTGACATTATTTGAATCGCTGGGCGGTAAATGCCCATTTTATTCGATTAAAAAGGGCTCTGCGGGCGACGGGGACTCGACCTCTCCACCTTGGGTACAGCAGCCCGACGCTCTATCCCCTGAGCTACGAGCACAATGCTTCCCGGACCGCTTAACTTGTGTTAGTTGTTCGTGTGTGTGTGCAACCACGTGATAACAACCACGTGATGTCGCACAGGGTTCGAGCTGCGTACGACAGATGGCGCTCACGTGATGTCGCACAGGGTTTGTGCTGCATCCGAAGGAGGGCGCTGCGCTCCGGTCACATGATGGTCACGTGATTTGAATCGCTGGGCGAATGCCCGTGGACGAACTGAGCATTGTGTTCGATTAGGTAACCACGTGATGTCGCAGGGTCGACTGCGGACGATGCGCTACGCGATGTCGACCGTTGGCTGCATCAGAGGCTGCGCTGTCACATGATGGTCATGATTTGATCGTGCGTGGTGCAGGTTGAGGATAACAACCACGTGATGTCGCACAGGGTTCGAGCTGCGTACGACAGATGGCGCTCAGCTGATGTCGCACAGGGTTCGAGCTGCGTACGACAGATGGCGCTCAACTGATGTCACGCAGGGTTCGTGCTGCATCCAACAGAGGGCGCTGCGCTCCGGGCACATGATGATCACGTGTTTTGAATCGCTGCGCGGTAAATGCATTTTAATCGCTAAAAAAGTCTCCGCCGCAGATCATGTGACCATGGTTGTGTGACGTTGGTCGTCTTCCTATCACGTGATCTCGCGCGCGCGCGATTCAAATGGTGTTTGCGGACTCGCAGCCTGGTGGTGCCCCTTAACTGTTGCATTTGGGGTCTTCGACCCGCTGATAATCGGCGTCACGAAACGGTCCCAAATAGCAGCAGCTGGGTCCCGCTAAATTGGGCTTGAGGTGACTGTAAACCTTTGAAGCTCGCGAATCGTGATTGATGTTGGTCCTGCGTAAAGTTTTAAAGCGACCCTGTTAAAATTTGGGGCCAACTCGCAAAACCTTTGCAAAGACGCAGCAAATTTTGGGACTAGGCGTCATCTAGGGTTCAAATTGTGAAGTGGTCCTTGTCATATTGGGTGCCATCTGGTGGTAAAAGCTTCGACCCGCTATAAACTTTGGACGTCATGTCACAGTCCAATTAGCATCAGCCGCTAAATTGTGGGTGAGGTGACGGTTAAACTTTGCAGCTGGAGGACTTTCGGGGGGTTCTTTTCTACGTATGCCCAAAGGACAAGGCCATTAGTTATTTTGACACTTTCGGAATGATTCCGATTCACGGGGAATTTTACGACTTCATTGGGGGCGCAGCGAGCTTCTTCTACTCCAAGAGAAGAATTCAAGGGACTCTGTCGCACACGTGCGGACTTTACTGTCTATACGTGGGTGAGCGCCTGTGTTGCGGTGTACCGCTCCGCGAGTGCATCCAAGCTTTCTCGTCGAGCGACTACCGACGGAACGACACACACATTTCCATACTCGTGCGCAAGCAATTTCCTTCTCCCGCTTTAAAGCTCTCCTGCTGTTCCGATCTGTAACCTGATCTCGAAATAAAGACAAAAAATGACACAAAGCGAGGATGGATCTTTTTCTTTTGGTTTTATTCAATATGCATGCATCTAAGATTCATCTCGAAACATGGAGAAACAGATTGCGCGCGACATCTCTTTATACAAATATCAAACACTTGGTGAAAAACAAAAAAAAACCTCGCGCTACGTGAAAATGGCTCTTTTGCAATACCTTATGTACACACACACACACACACACACGCAAATACATCAGCTTGAAAGGAAAAAGAAAAGCACTTCACGAGAGGCTCCAATGTCCGAAGGGAAGAGTTGAAACGCCGTCAGAGTCGATGAAGCGCTTGTTGTCGAACGGGTTGAGTCCTATCTTCTCGACGGCAACAGTCTTGTTCTCGCACAACTTACGAGCGATGGTTCGCTGCGTGATCTTGTGCAGAGTTTGTTGCTCGAGAGTTTGAACGTACAGCTCGTAGGTTAGCTTACGGGACTCGCACCTTTTCACTCCTTTCGCCCTCACGTAGTGCTCTCGGGAGGCTAGTTCCATCGAATAGAGTTTGGGTTTTAAGCAAACAAATCCAAGGATGTGATCTTTAGGGAATTCGTTTTTAAACACTCCTAGTTTCATTTTGTTTGCGGGAGAGAACAAGGGGTGATCGGTCCGATACCCCGAAGTATCCAGGTGAGTTTCGGCAAGGGTCGCGAGCTTCGAGTCTACATCCGGGTCGGTGATTTGGAGGATGAACGAGTCCGTGTCGCTGTACGCTGCGCGAGCGTCGGGGAAAACGCGCCTGACCTGCTTGTAGAAAAATTCGTACATGACCAGTTTGGACATCTCTAGGATAGAGAAGCCCGCGTACACGGGTTTGTTCAAGTGTAGGGTTCTCTGGGAAAACTGAAAGATCACCACGGTCGGGCTAATTGCCGCAAACTGTCTGAGGTTAGGCTTCTGCAGGTTTTTGAGCACTTCCTCCTCGCTCACGCTAATGACAACGTTGTTGTACTGACGTGGGTTTTCGATAGTCTTGCCATAAATCGAATTCATAATGAGCTTAGACAGGTTCTTTTGAAAGGCATTTGTCGCCTGTTTTCGGAGGTTGTGGTTAAAGTCGATGAAATCTTTAAGGAATGCCCTCTGCGAAAACTTCAAAACGCGATGAATGACCTTTAGTTTTAAGCCCAACTCCAGATACAGCTTGAGATTTCGGTAGTGAATGATGTAATTGCGTTTCGGGTAAAAGGTGAGAAGCAGCTTTCGCTCAGACTCTCGCTGGGGTAGGTGAAATTTTTCGACGAGCGCTTTTTGATACGGTGAGAGCCATTCGAGCGGGACTCCTCGTTTCTCGGGAGCCAGGGGAAAGTCCGCGTGCGCTTCGTGTAGTTCCCGAGGGTAGTCGAGGTCCACCTCTAAAATGTAACCCTCGGGCGCGTCGTCGGGAACCTGCTGGACGTGGAGAGCGTCGATTTCCGCGCGGTCTAGCCAGCGAAAATCGGCGCATGGAAGGGATTGTCGCATGGTGGAAGCGTACAGGCCGTTCACGTCGAGGTCTAAAATTTGAGAAACCGCCGTGTTCGGATCGAAACATGCGGTTCCTGGTACGTTAGCCCTCGTGTTGCGAATAGCACATTGAACGATTCCTCCTCGCAGACCCGCTTCGATGAAAAGATACGCATCCACGTCGTCGAGCAGCTCCAGTTTTACCCCAGTCTGTTTAAGTGCGCAGGCAAGACTGAGCGCGGGGAGGGAAACGTAGTGAAGCGGATCGAGCTCGTACGTGTCTAAAGTCCATTTCCTGAAATTTTGGAACACGTCGGCGAGAAGTAGGCAGTCGAGTGTCAGGTAGCAGTCACTGTATTCTCCTAGGCTTTTGAACTTAAATGTTTCAAAGACGGTTTGGGCGTGACGGTAGTCCTCCTCTGAAATTTGGCTGTCGTTAAGCTTGTTGTAAAACGACTCGCGCGACGGTAGCTCGGGCTCCCGGTAAGCCTCGAAACTGGTCACGTAGTCGTAGGGAAATACACCCTTCCGCGCCAGAAGCTCAACGTGCTGCGGAAAAGCCTGCTTTAGACAGCACAGGTTTTCTAGTCCCTTGGACCGGAGGTCCTGAACCAGCGCGTCCAAGCTGGCGGGGAGAAATGCCAGACTGTCTAGAAACCGCAGGTTACCCACGTCGAGTCGCTTAAATTGCTGGCAGCTAGTGGCGAGCACTTTGATATCTTTAGACTCGAATAAGTCGAGTTTCGGTAGGATAAAGGCCAGGTCATACGAATGGTTGTGCGCGAGCACTGGAATGACTTTCTTGTTTACTCTCAGATTTAAATTGCATCCCTGACACAACGACTGCCTGTACGATCCGCTGAAGTGGTCGTGATCTCTGACTTTTCTCTTTCGATTTCCAAACGATTCGCCACAAATCGCGCAGTGAGAGGCCGACGCGTGAGCCTCTTCGTCCACGCTCACCATTGGCACTTCCTCACTTCGAATCCATTCGCCAATGAGCTTTGACAATTGATTAAGAATGGAAATGAACTTTTCCACGCAGTCCTCGCCCCGGTACAAAAACTGCTCGACGATGCGCGAGTCCGTGGATCGGATTACGAGAATGCAAAACGAACTGGGGACGTGCTTCTCGTAAGCCTGACCCATGTTTTCCGCTTCCAGAATGGCCTCGAAATCGTAGACGCAAAAGTAGGGGAAAGGTTCCATCGTGTGTGGGCTCCGGAAATACAGCGCGTCCCCCTTTGCAGGACACACTGTTCGGACTGCCTTCTTTTCTTTACACAGCGATAGGTGACTCCCCAGCGCAGTGCGAAAGCGAAAGCCCATCATACACCTTTTACAGCGAAAACGGTGACTCTCCTTGTTCGCGAAAAGTCCGGCAAAGTTGGTAATTAGAACAAAGTGATCGTCTATTAGGAGCAAATCCACGTGCTTCTCCCGCTCGCTATCGTTGACTTTGAGCGGGTAGACGAACCTTTGTTCTCGATCGTAACCGTACACGTTCACGGACACGGAGTTTTTTCTCTCGAAAGCCTGCACGTCTTGCGGAAACGTCACTGGATACCTGGTGGGGAACCAATACTTGGTCAAATGCTTTCGGTAGCAAGCAGCTCTCGATCGTTTAGAGGGTACGGGATGGAGACCGGCGAGCACCGAAAACACAAAGCACATGTTTCTTTCCGAGTCAGTGAGTTGCTCGGTCACATTCACTAGGCACTGTCTGCTTGGAAGTTCCCCGGGCAACACGAAGCTCGCACAACCTACCGTGGGCGGAATGAAACGTCCAACGGTAATGGTACAGGTCTGAATGGCGACGACGACAAGCCCGGACCCACGTTCTTGATACTGTTCGAGGCGAGCAGAGATCTCGGCACATGCAGTCTGTAGAGCATCGCGAATGCTACCTTCGGCCCAGACCGTGTGCACTAAGCAATGAAAGTAGTGCACGCTGAATTCAAACTCGTCGTCGCCATTGAGACGAGTCATTTCCACGGTTAGTGTGATGAAAAAACGCAATGGCATTCCATATTGTCTAAAGACATTGGCCATTGCGTCGGACTGAAGCCGAAAAAGCGTGGATACATCGTGAGACTCGTCGTCGCGCTCGTGCAAATGCATATCATAACGCGCGGTAAAGTTTCGAAAGGCACACAGCGAGTTGATGAAGGGAAGGCAATCTTGCGGCGGGATATTGTGAACCTGGGCCAGGTGAACTTGTAACGACTCCGCGGAGGAGTACTGCTGTCGCTCTCGCGCATCGCACAAGTGGCAGGTTACCATTTTTTTTTCGAATTGTCCCGGGCGAGTCACAAGTGTTTAGTCAGAGCACGAGAAAGCAATGACTGGTGACCGCTCGTCACCGCTGGTTTTCTCCATCGTGAGTCCGTTCATCGCCCTCATGCTCTGGATGTCTTGCTCGTTCAGTGCGGCGAACCGCTTCGGTAAAAATACTTTTACCACGTCGCTCTCGAGCTGAAGAGTCACACAAACGGATGGCCCGTATCGCGTGTCCATGCGCCTCACCTCCAGCACGGGTATCTTGACGTTGCACGGAATGGAGCCCATGCTGACAAACAAAGACGACGACGACGCTCGCAGTGAAGACAGCTTGTCCAGGACCCCGTCCATTTTGGGTTGACCTCGGAGGACGGCTCGGGGTGAGATGACAGTCTGAAAATAATGGCATTAGTATACGGCGGAACTGGGAGGCCTTTTTTCTCGCATTACCTTTTCTTCCGCGCGGAGAGGAAGCAGTGAACGGAGACAAGCGGTCGAAACCCTCGATATTTATACCAAGCGGATTGCGAAATGACGACTCGCCGTGAACCAACACGTGCGTCACTATATATGAAAAGAAAAAAAAACACGAGACTGAAACACAAAAGCGAACGAGCGGATTGTCAACACAACGTATTTACTTTGCATATAAAAAAAAATCACATTCCGAGCTCTCGAGACACGTGCATACATGTCTAGACATGTTCCTGTTAGGTACGTACTCGGGTAAACATTGTGTTTTGGGTATACGTTCGGGCGTCGCTCTAAACCACACCGTTGCGACGCGTGGGAGCATTTATCGTGAAGCAAAAGCCGCGCGAGTGTTCCTGTTAGGTATGTATGTATACTTGTATCGTGCGGTCAGCTCCGAGCTTGGGGAGCATCCGCCTTTTCTTTTTATCGGATATCCTCCGTTGGGTAAACATTGTGATTTGGTTACACGTTCGGGCGTCGCTATAAACCGCACTGTTGTGACGCCTGTGGGCATTTATCGTGAAGCCGCGCGAGTCTCCCGCCGCGCAGGAATGTGCTTCCTTCGCGCGGGTACTTAGAAACGTGTCTGCGATGCCTTCTTTTCACTCGTCTACGAACGTAGCATGCATGGTCATGTCTTCGGGCCTGGTCAACTACCCCAGCGAGAGTCTGAGCGAAAGCTGCTTCTCACATTTTACCCGAAACGCAATTACATCATTCACTACCGAAATCTCAAGCTGTATCTGGAGTTGGGCTTAAAACTAAAGGTCATTCATCGCGTTTTGAAGTTTTCGCAGAGGGCATTCCTTAAAGATTTCATCGACTTTAACCACAACCTCCGAAAACAGGCGACAAATGCCTTTCAAAAGAACCTGTCTAAGCTCATTATGAATTCGATTTATGGCAAGACTATCGAAAACCCACGTCAGTACAACAACGTTGTCATTAGCGTGAGCGAGGAGGAAGTGCTCAAAAACCTGCAGAAGCCTAACCTCAGACAGTTTGCGGCAATTAGCCCGACCGTGGTGATCTTTCAGTTTTCCCAGAGAACCCTACACTTGAACAAACCCGTGTACGCGGGCTTCTCTATCCTAGAGATGTCCAAACTGGTCATGTACGAATTTTTCTACAAGCAGGTCAGGCGCGTTTTCCCCGACGCTCGCGCAGCGTACAGCGACACGGACTCGTTCATCCTCCAAATCACCGACCCGGATGTAGACTCGAAGCTCGCGACCCTTGCCGAAACTCACCTGGATACTTCGGGGTATCCGACCGATCACCCCTTGTTCTCTCCCGCAAACAAAATGAAACTAGGAGTGTTTAAAAACGAATTCCCTAAAGATCACATCCTTGGATTTGTTTGCTTAAAACCCAAACTCTATTCGATGGAACTAGCCTCCCGAGAGCACTACGTGAGGGCGAAAGGAGTGAAAAGGTGCGAGTCCCGTAAGCTAACCTACGAGCTGTACATTCAAACTCTCGAGCAACAAACTCTGCACAAGATCACGCAGCGAACCATCGCTCGTAAGTTGTGCGAGAACAAGACTGTTGCCGTCGAGAAGATAGGACTCAACCCGTTCGACAACAAGCGCTTCATCGACTCTGACGGCGTTTCAACTCTTCCCTTCGGACATTGGAGCCTCTCGTGAAGTGCTTTTCTTTTTCCTTTCAAGCTGATGTATTTGCGTGTGTGTGTGTGTGTGTGTGTGTACATAAGGTATTGCAAAAGAGCCATTTTCACGTAGCGCGAGGTTTTTTTTTGTTTTTCACCAAGTGTTTGATATTTGTATAAAGAGATGTCGCGCGCAATCTGTTTCTCCATGTTTCGAGATGAATCTTAGATGCATGCATATTGAATAAAACCAAAAGAAAAAGATCCATCCTCGCTTTGTGTCATTTTTTGTCTTTATTTCGAGATCAGGTTACAGATCGGAACAGCAGGAGAGCTTTAAAGCGGGAGAAGGAAATTGCTTGCGCACGAGTATGGAAATGTGTGTGTCGTTCCGTCGGTAGTCGCTCGACGAGAAAGCTTGGATGCACTCGCGGAGCGGTACACCGCAACACAGGCGCTCACCCACGTATAGACAGTAAAGTCCGCACGTGTGCGACAGAGTCCCTTGAATTCTTCTCTTGGAGTAGAAGAAGCTCGCTGCGCCCCCAATGAAGTCGTAAAATTCCCCGTGAATCGGAATCATTCCGAAAGTGTCAAAATAACTAATGGCCTTGTCCTTTGGGCATACGTAGAAAAGAACCCCCGAAAGTCCTCCAGCTGCAAAGTTTAACCGTCACCTCACCCACAATTTAGCGGCTGATGCTAATTGGACTGTGACATGACGTCCAAAGTTTATAGCGGGTCGAAGCTTTTACCACCAGATGGCACCCAATATGACAAGGACCACTTCACAATTTGAACCCTAGATGACGCCTAGTCCCAAAATTTGCTGCGTCTTTGCAAAGGTTTTGCGAGTTGGCCCCAAATTTTAACAGGGTCGCTTTAAAACTTTACGCAGGACCAACATCAATCACGATTCGCGAGCTTCAAAGGTTTACAGTCACCTCAAGCCCAATTTAGCGGGACCCAGCTGCTGCTATTTGGGACCGTTTCGTGACGCCGATTATCAGCGGGTCGAAGACCCCAAATGCAACAGTTAAGGGGGCACCACCAGGCTGCGAGTCCGCAAACACCATTTGAATCGCGCGCGCGCGAGATCACGTGATAGGAAGACGACCAACGTCACACAACCATGGTCACATGATCTGCGGCGGAGACTTTTTTAGCGATTAAAATGCATTTACCGCGCAGCGATTCAAAACACGTGATCATCATGTGCCCGGAGCGCAGCGCCCTCTGTTGGATGCAGCACGAACCCTGCGTGACATCAGTTGAGCGCCATCTGTCGTACGCAGCTCGAACCCTGTGCGACATCAGCTGAGCGCCATCTGTCGTACGCAGCTCGAACCCTGTGCGACATCACGTGGTTGTTATCCTATCTATACCTCACACCTTTACCACGCAGCGATTCAAATCACGTGACCATCATGTGACCGGAGCGCAGCGCCCTCCTTCGGATGCAGCACAAACCCTGTGCGACATCACGTGAGCGCCATCTGTCGTACGCAGCTCGAACCCTGTGCGACATCACGTGGTTGTTATCACGTGGTTGCACACACACACGAACAACTAACACAAGTTAAGCGGTCTGGGAAGCAATGTGCTAGTAGCTCAGGGGATAGAGCGTCGGGCTGCTGTACCCAGAGGTGGAGAGGTCGAGTCCCCGTCGCATGGGCATTTACCGCCCAGCGATTCAAATCACGTGACCATCATGTGACCGGAGCGCAGCGCCCTCCTTCGGATGCAGCACAAACCCTGTGCGACATCAGGTGAGCGCCATCTGTCGCACGCAGCTCGAACCCTGTGCGACATCACGTGGTTGTTATCACGTGGTTGCACACACACACGAACAACTAACACAAGTTAAGCGGTCCGGGAAGCATTGTGCTCGTAGCTCAGGGGATAGAGCGTCGGGCTGCTGTACCCAAGGTGGAGAGGTCGAGTCCCCGTCGCCCGCGGAGCCTTTTTTAATCGAATAAAATGGGCATTTACCGCCCAGCGATTCAAATAATGTCACGTGTCACGTGACACGTGGCGCTGCGTCATGTGACCGCAGTGCAGCGCCCTCCCTCGGATGCAGCACAAACCCTGTGCGACATCAGGCGAGCGCCATCTGACGGACGCAGCTCGAACCCATCACACGTAAGACGCCCTGAGCGCCCTCTGTGACATCACGTGGTTGTTATCAGGTGATGACCACAACACCTGGTAACCACGCTTGTGGTTTGAGGTTTGCGGTTTGAGGTCTGAGGTTTGCGGTCTGTGGTCTGAGGTTTGTGGTTTGCGGTGGCACGCGCCTGGCACGCGCCTGGCACGTGACCTCACACCTGTACCGAGCACGTGACGCGAGGGCGGGACCTCGCTGAGCTCCGATTGGTCACTGGACAACGCCCATGCCCTGTCATTGGTCCCTGGGATGGGAGAGAGGGAAGAGGCCCCGCCCTGCTGCTCTGTGATTGGTCGGATCGGGTTAGGCCCCGCCCTCTTGGGGCGTTTGATTGACAGGTTGGCCAAGCTCGTACACGTTATCCTACTACTGAAGTGTTTTCGATCGCTCCCAGGAGTTTATTACACCCCCATTATTAAGCCCATTCAGCTTTATCTTGACATATTTACAGAAGTACTTCTCAGGAACAAAAACAACCTGTTAACTAAAATTACACCGTTCTTACGCCAAGTAAAGCCTAGAAACCTGGAGATATAGACGAAAGCAAGCCGGGGCAATATAGACGTACTTACAAAGTACAAAATAATTACAAAGAAAACAGCAATCTGATGTAAACCGGGATAGAGGCAAATGCTGGTCGACACGGGAAGCACAGAACAAAGGAAATATAAAGAAAATAATTAAGAACGTCGCCTACATTTAACACAAGTTTCACCGTCACCTGTGAGCCGTTCTTCATCGACGCGCGCGCCAACAAAACACGGCATAATAATCTCCTGGAGCCTCGACGATGAAAGACGGCCATTACCCAAAAAGTTCATAGTTTCTTAGGTCCTGGTGTCTTGGTGCTTGGACTTGGTCATCTTAAGGAAACGGCGTTGTCAAGTGCGAAATATTTTTTTATCCAGCAGATATTTTGAAGAGCCTTAATTTAATGTCGAGAAGTCGGCTGAGTGTGAAATTCACAAACGTTGGCATGAACTGAATTCCGTTTAGGACGAAGAAACACGGTTGCGACGGCAATGGGTGAAAGTATGTAGAACACTGAACAACTCTACGTTACCTTCCTCATTGTGGATACTGTCCTACGTCGCTCTCTGTCCTTTACCATAATTTGGCAAATGGTGAAGACAAAGGCCCCAGTGAGCCTATCAACGCGTCAGAGGGGGCCACGTGATAAATATTCACCCAAACACTTTTGTTCTGCGAGTATCTGTCACGTGTTTCACTCCGTCCGTTTGGTTCGCTCCCCATCCCGTTCGCTCAGTGCCACCTAAAAGCACACACACAGGCGCGCGCGCGCGCGCGGACACACACACACACACGCGCGCGCACGCACACACACACACACACACACACACACACACACACACACACACACGCACACACACACACACACAAGTGAAGTAGGAAGAAAAAAGGCGGGGTCTTAGGAAATGCACAAGTTAGACTCCCGTTCAAGCCTAAAACGACAATCACCCTCCAAAATATTTTGTTTTTGATTTTTTCCATTTGATTTATTATGTTGTCAGAAGACTACCCAATTATGATTTTTTTACAGCATCCCATATATATTTTATTAAAGAAAAAAAGATAAACTCAATAGCTCGGAACCCAAACCGAGACTGAACAGGAAGGAAGAAGAGACAAAGAGGAGGAGAGAGTTGGATTCGTAGTATTTTAGAAACGACGAAAAACGGGTATCAAATTTCTTTTCGATCTTTAATATATTGTGTCTTTCTTCGATGACCCACGACTTTGATTATATTTGGTGGCTGTGTCTAAACAATAGAGAACGGCATCCGTTCACGGAGAAAAGAGTGAGCGTATCTCAAACCGGCCAGTTCTCGATTGGCGGTTTTCGGGCGGAAAGAAAACAAATTTCGAGCCGCGAATTGTTCTCTGGGTAGTTGGGCTCTCATTTGACACGTACAAATAAAAATCCCGGAGAGCATAAATACCCTGTCAGTGTCCCTTTAAACGCTTTATCCACTATAAGGAGGGTAACACGAACACGCTTGTATTATACTTAATGACTTTTTCTGCTGTTCTCGAGATAAAAGTACTGCGATCACATGCCAATTTTCTACACCGTGTCCTTTTTTCCATTTCTTTTGCTTAGGTAGCATAAATACGTGACTATCATGGCCGACTCACAAACAACACTCAAGTGACTCAACGAAATACGCCGGTGGTACGGTATGTCAGGATGGCGTCGGAGCGATCCATCCGATATTTCGCAGATATCGGCTGGATCACAATGGTATCGGCACAATCTTTCCGATCTGACATTATTTTCGGCGCAATACTGTGCACTGCTGGGTACTTTTACGAATTCCGAGCGTGATAAATAAAACACCTAAAGATTCTTTGTAAAAACAAAATGTAATTCCTCTCTATTTATTGGAACACCCTGTATTTATACACCAACATGCTAAACCTTGCACTCATTCGACAAGCCTGTCAAAAAATAAGAAACTGCTTATCCGGAGATCAAGTCGTCTGCTTCTGGCGCAGGAGTGGCGGTGACGTCAGAACGACGCCGAGCTCTGATTGGCTCAGATTGAACCATAGTGGGTAGACATCAAAGCAAGCTGCCTTAAGGTCTACCCACTATACTCAATTAGAACCAATCAGGGCTCGGCCTTCTGACGTCACCACAACCCGTGCAAAAGAAGCAGACAACCTTGCGCACTGCATAAATGTTGCACCTGGGTAATTTGGTATTGTGAAAACTGTAGCGGTTTTCTGTCGCTTAACCTCAATGCACGTGCCTTAATTTTAATTGTTAACGAAATCGCGTTACTGTTATTTCCGGTAATTTAATGAGGCAGCGCGCTTTATCTTTGCAACTAGCGGAAAAAGTATATTTTCTTTCTGTAATGCCTGCAGCTCTGTTAAGAGGTCACTCAAAAAAGTGACCGAGAAGAATTCACCGAAATAAAAGCTCCGGTTTGAAAGCGACCATTACAAATTAATCGCATGAAACTCACAAGTAAAACACCACCAACATGCATGGAAAATGCTCAAGATGTACTTTCCTCGACCCGTGATTGGCCTGTTGTTCCCGTTGAAAAGGTCAATCCAATTCAACTTTGTAACGAGAGACCCTTTGGACGCTTCTGTTGCCATGGCAACTCGTTGTTTCCCAACCCGTTGCATTTGTTCGCTGTTGCGATCGCTGACAAAACTCCCTAATGATAGAACGACGCAACTACACACGCCTGAACATTTATATATTTAACGTTTGATAGAATCTTAACGCAGTCGGTTGTGTAGCGCGCGACAACACAGCGCTCGGAGTTAATAATAATTTAATCTTGCAATCGGTAGGCCCGCGGCGCTGCCGAAATTAGCCGTCCCAGTGCTGCCCATGTGGCCACGGTGGCGCTGATGATAAGCCGACGGTGGTGCTCTCTGGAACCCTGCTCCAGAGCCTATAGACCAACACGCGACCCTGACGTCACGCAGCTGCGTTGGCGCTGTCGACGGCACTGCGCATGCGCAGACGCTTCACTTCACGCGAATCTGGTTTCTGCGCACGCGCAGTGCCCACACCTGGTGTGGGCAAACGCGGGTTTGTTTGTAACACAGCGTGTCGGTCTATAGCAACGAACATTTATTAACCCGAAGTCTGTATATATAGGGTAGGGTAAATAAATAAATACAGACTTCGGGTTAATAAATGTTTTTTTGCTTTTGGAAGTTGTCGTTCGTCGTTGTTGTACGTCCGTTTTCCCTTCCTCATATTCAGTACCCTCAACGACACGCTCATCGTTTACGAACCTTTTACAATGATCCTTTTCTTTGCTGACAATTTTAATTTAAGTCCAGTCGGGGAAACAATTGCCACACTCCCCAAGCTGTTTCGCTCTTTCCAAATTCGACGCATTAAAGCACTAAGTATATATATATATATATATATATATATATATATATATATATATATATATATATATATATATATATATATATATATATATATATATATATATATATATGCTTAGACCGTCGCCCATATCGTGGTGCGCAAGAATGTCAGCGATTCATCGTCACGAAGCTCCACAAGCAACACCGCTGCCAAGAGCGGGAAAAATTTTCCGCTAAATTTAGCGGGAAAAATTTCCCGCTAGATTTAGCGAGGAAAACTCCCGCTAGATTTAGCGGCGAAAATTTTCCGCTAGATTTGGCGGGGAAAATTTTCCGCTGAGATTGTGGGGAAAAATTTCCGCTATTAGCGGGAAAATTTTCCCGCTAGATTTAGCGGGGAAAATTTCCCGCTAGATCTAGCGGGGAAAATTTCCGCTAGATTTAGCGGGGAAAATTTCCCGCTAGATTTAGCGGGGAAAATTTTCCGCTTGATCTAGCGAGGAAAATTTTCCGCTAGATTTAGCGGGGAAAATTTCCCGCTAGATTTAAGCAGGAAATTTTTCCGCTAGATCTGGCAGGGAACATTTTCCGCTAGATTTAGCGGGGAAAATTTTCCGCTAAATTTAGCGGGAAAATGTACCCATCATGCACCGCGCGGTTACGCCGACGGCGACGGCGACGCCGCTCAAGCCGGAAACGGGCGCCTAAGAGCTGCGCTCTACAAAGCGAAAATCTTGTTTTATGCGCAGTCCCGCTCTTCAGAAGAGCCTGCGCGTGAGATTTTTATTTCCCATTTTTTTATAGCTGTGGGCTCGGATTTCGGATAATGGTCAGCGCCCTCTCGGTTGCGCAGCATCTACTGTAGGCAGCGCGCTACGCTGTTTGCTTTACATTTGTACCCGATGTAAACATAACTTAAATCCTTTTGGTGTCTTCTTTCAGTTTTTTTTTGTTTTGTTGGTAAGGCGTACACGCAGCGGCACGCTGTGGAGGCAATATAACAAAAACTCTGAGAGGTGTGTTAAGCTAATTTTCTAAATTCTGGAGTGGCTCGAGCGTGCTTGCTCTAGTTTCAGCTTGCTTGCGCAGAGGTGTCTAATGTACCGAAGACATTCCGGCAACAATTATGTTAAAAATTGATGTAATGCACTTACGATGGTCAAAAGAAGGTACAGTGGCTGGAAATGTAAGCTAGAGTGCGCAAACGGCGACCAGGTAGTTCAAACCACGCTGTCGCACGGTTACCGCGTGTCGTCGGGGGTTGGAGAGGTGTCGCGCGCGGTGGGTGTGTAGAAAGGCATCTTCTACACTGCCGTTCTGTCCCTTCACTCCCTTCCTGCTAGACAGCGTGGTCTGTACTGCCCAGTCGCCGTTTGTGCGTTCTAGCTCATATTGCCAGTCATTGTACTAAAAGTTGCACTCAAGGTAGACTACAAGATTCGAGTGTTCAAATGTACCCGTGGCTTCAAGGTACTAAAACTCCAGAAAAATATCTTAAATACACTACCAGTAGCCGATATAAGATATATATACATATCTGGCAGAGATTTAAAACAAAATGTACTGTAAGGAGAGCGGGGTAGTTTAACGCAAGGTTTTGTGTCGAGTGAAGTACGCCTATAACATACGAATCCCGGACAAAAGCTCACCGGACAAAAGCTCACCCATTTATTCACAGACCCGCACAAAAGCTCACCAGGCGAAAATATCGTGTTGGTCTTAACACGAGTGCGGAAAACTTACATGCATGCGTGCGACACTAAAATGCAATGATAAATCAAATCCGACAGGAGCATGGTTTGTTGATTAGAGTAAAAACCAGACTTTTGCCCATTTCAAATACTCTACTCAAGACACTGTATTTTAAATACTTTTTGAAGTATCTTGCAAATACTTTTGATCGAGGGTCTTTGATACTGTATTTTAATTTCATTTTGAGTATCTTGTACTCATTATCTCAAAAACATTTTTGACATTCCGCCATTTTCCGAGTTTTTCGGTATGAAGTGGCATCGGCGTGGCACGAGGGAACGTGAACATTCTTTCCAGCAACCAAATCCTGTTGCTAGCTCCGGTAAAGCTACGGTGACTTTTCGCCTGATAACAGGTGTCAGGCGAGACTTCTTCGAAAGCTCGTTAGACGATCCGATCATGCCTTGGACTCTCACTTAGCGGCATATCCGCCGGCTGGCTGACACAAAACACCACGAGACTCGAGGCGGCCGCATCTGCACGGTAACACCATAAAAAACTACTCTCATATTATAAAAGCCACTTTCTCGACACTCCAGTGGCTGCGAAACACTTCCTTTGCTTTCTCTTCTGCAATACTCTCACTCACTCAAGCTGTCACACTCATCATAATGGAAAACGAAGGTTCTGTCCGACCGTGGCCGTACCTAAAACCCTATTTTGAATGTGTGTCCGAGGGAGGCAGAAATCTGCAAATGAAATGCAAGCTATGCTTTCGCAAGACGAAATATGCTTTCCGTTGGCAAACCTTCAAATTCCAATATCCGGAAGCACCTGAAGGTACGTTTGAATGTTTAGTTTTGCTTTCAGGCTTCAGCTCTACATGTACAATTGTTTAATGTTATCCCAAAGCATTTGCGTTCCGGACAACTCCTCTGTGTATTTATATCGCTCTAACTGCAGTGGAGATGAATAACCTGAGGCAATTGTATTGCATTTGGCGATTGTATTTCCTTCTGTCAGGGCAAACCTACATTTTGCGGTGATGTCTTCCAGCGCAAATGAGGACAGATATTTGACGAGAAGTTCGAGAATCGTCATTTGTTGCGTAGTAACCATTCCGGTAAACCAGATTTGCACAACCGTATGATTGTGTTTGTCAATGACGTCGATACAAATTAGTCAATGCGGAAGTATCTTCAAAACTAATTGAATTACATTTCTCAGTATTTGTACTCTACCCAATATACTTTACAGTGAAAGTAACTTGAGCAGTATTTTAAATACTTTATGAAGCAGGTATTTAGTAGCTTAACTTAAATACTTTTATTAAGTATTTTGTCCAGCACTGGTAGAAACAAATTTATTTATCAATTGGTTAGAAGCGAATGCAGTCCCTTACTAGCTCCAGCAGTCTTGGTAAATCTGGGTGTACCTGGTTCCCCTCGAAAATATTTTTCAGACGATTCTGCAGGCGCAGAGTAGTTTTTCGAACCCGCTTCTCTGGGGGTTCACCTCTCCGGGCTTGTGTCAATGCCGTGGCAACGAGCGCCTGATTTTCCTGTAGGCATTCAATCAGCCTCCAGACGCTTGTATGGGCGAGGCTGACTAGTTTCTGGAACCCGGTATTCCATCCTTCGCAGGTGTTGTTCGGCCGGTTTTTATCTTGAAGAGTGGCGTCGTACATATTGTACCGTTTCTGGGGCAAACTCCGGTCGTCGTCGGCGCCCAGTCAGGCACAGGGAAGAATTCGCTCTGAGTGCCGCGGCAGAAGGCGCAGAAGCATAACGGAAGGGGCCGTTGCCATATATACAATCAAAGTAGTCCAGCAAGTCGCCGATGTCACCGGTAGACTTTTCTCTGATGTGGGTTAGTCCTTCGGGCACAAGCTGTGGTGGAAGGAACTCCAGCCTATCCAAAATTCCGCAGACAGTTTTCTAAATTGGTCAACTCTCTTGTACTTGTCCAAAAGTCCCAATGACCTTTCCTTCAAATATTTTTAAAAATTCGCAACTCAATGGTTTGTATATTACAGTTTTGCAATTCAGTTTCCCTTTCACATCACCCTGAGATACTCCTTGATTTCAAATACATTTACGACATTCAGTGACGGAAAACATTTGATTTTCCTAGCCATTTACTTCAAATATTAACCTAAACCTAAAGAAAACCCATGCATCAGTAATGAAGAGACATATTGTGCCTAACCTTTATGTGCGCATTTAGCATGACATAAGCACACTGAAACAGCGAGGTCACCAAAGGGTGACTTCGCTTTTTCGGTCACTCTTCGGGTTCAAAAGCTTCGGCTCACGAAGCTTCTTGGGCGTGGCCAAGGGTGCTCCGGCATACCTTGAGTCAAGCAAACTTGATCTTATCAGCACCACTAAGTTTCAGTGACCTTAATTTGGCTCTCAAATCGTTGCTTCTCTGCCTGCTATGGCTAATTTGTCAACACCTTTGCATGGGACCGGCTGCCGAATCTCCTAAAAATGGTGCACTGTCCATCGCATCTGCACTTTATCCTAGCCCGCGTTTCGTCCCGGGTCGGGAAAGAAAAGAAGGTGAGCTTTTGTCCGGGTCTGTGAAAAAACGGGTGAGCTTTGTCCGGCCAGCTTCTGTCCGGTGAGCTTTTGTCCGGTTACCATAACGTACAGGCAGACATGCACGTAACGCATTAGTAGCAACGAGTTACTTGTACTTAATTACTTTTTCGGTAACAAGTAGTGTATTTAGTTACTTTCTTAAGAAACAGAACGAAGAACGTACTTAGTTACTTTTAAAGCCAAGTAACGAGTAACGGTATTTAGTTACTTTTGAGGAATAATGTGTATAACCCCGTTTAGGCACCCTTGGTTAAGTTCTAACCTGAGTACACGTCTACTGTGACAAAAGGCAGATGGGCAATCCGAAAATCCACTAAACAGTATGACAGCATCGCAACGTTTATCGCAGAACACGTCAGTCTAACTTAACAGCTGGGAATGTCCTTCACCCAACGAGCACAATAAGGTTCGTTGGTTGAACCTTCTGGAATCGCGTATAGACCGTATGTAAACCCGCAGGTTGCCAACACGGAGACGCACAGAACTAGAACTCCTTGTCAGCTTCGAATTTTAGAAGCATAAAGAACAAAAGAGAGGGTAATCGCAGATTGGGAGGGACTCACTTGATCGAATGACGTTTTAGCTAATGAAGCCTCGCCCCCTACGTTTGATCGAATGACACTTTAGCGAATTGGTGGTGCTCATTTGAGCGAATGACGGATTAGCGAATGGCCCTTGGCGTCTGCCGCGCGTCCGATTTCAGTAATTTTATCTTTTTCGCTTCAATCATCGTTTTTCACGCAAACTGTGATAACACCGAGTGCGACTGCAACCTGACCGCTTACGAGTTTCAAGACAGCGGCGTCTACGATCGCCGCAATGGCTGGATTATGTTAGACTGCGCTAGAGCCGTGTATAAAGAGAGCCTTGGTCAATGGGAATCACGGGCAGAGCCAGGGCGTGCACCAGACGCAGAAAGAGGGCCTGACATGCTCTCTTGGCCAACCAGAAGCTGAAAAGAATCCCCTAGCGGTTGTCGAGAGAAACAGTTTTAATCGTTTTAATAAGAGCGTCAGAGTTAAATGTAGTAACCTTTCATGGTTGAAAATAGGATGCACGTGATGTTTCGATCATGATCATGAAGAAACATGTAAGCAACGAAAGTGCCGCTCGAACTCTGTTTTGCTCGGGCAGAGTGTGACCGCTCGGACGGCAAATTCCCGAACCTCGGGGCCTGGCGTACAGATTATGTCGATCGTTCCGCTAGTCACGCTCTTCCACTGTGATTTGGATGACCGTGATTGAAACATCACGTGCACCGTATTTTCAGTTACCGAGAGTTACTCTGACGCACTTATTAAGTTTGTTTCTCGGCGACTACCACCAGGGAATTATTTGCAGCTTCTGGTTGGCCACATCTGAACTTGTGAAGACGCCCTGGACACGCCCAACCCGCTTTCGGCCAATGGCACCTCCTCCTCTGTCTCCTATACTTCCCAATGAATGGCAAAACTCTCTACATATACGCCTCTTAACTGCGCGACGAACTTACTGTTTCAAGGTGCAAGGGAGACATCTAGACACAAACGTAGCATTAAATACTGTAGAAAGAGGCGGTTTGAGAGATTGTGAGCTGCTTTTACATAGATATCGGCCTATCGCAGGTGCCCGCGCAGTACCCACGCTTTTGGAGCGCGGTCAACCGATCCGGCCATCACGTCCATCGCAGCGTTGCAAGGAGATTAGAAAGGTAGGAGAAGGCATGACGTCAGTCGTGTATCCTCCTCAAGCCATTCTCCCTTGTCGCTCGCCTCTTTGTCATTTTCCTCCTTCTCCTTACTGGTCGGGGCAACGTGACCACAGAACGTGACCGTCGCGTGGCTGATGGCTGAGGGTAGCAGGGACCGTGGTGCTGGTGGGTTTTATTTATCAATCATCACAGCTAGAAACTGTGGCCTGCGCCCAGCCGACCGATTCTAAGCCGGTTGCGCTTCGTTATGTACCGTCAACTATAAAGTAAATGCATTCTGTTCTCTACACACCGTTACCATCCTGAAAACCATAGTATTTAACGTGGAGCGTCAGCGCTGTAATGATTGCCTATTGGCGTGTTTTGGGTAATGTACCGTGCATATGCGTGCATCAGCCGGGAGTATTCGTTTTATCTCCTGGCCACTAATTACTACAGTAGCCAAAGAAAGGATCAATTATACACACCCCAGCAGTTTGGACCAATACTTACGCATTTTTACGGCGATGATTTCCGCGCCCGCCTGCAAATGATAGCTGCGCTCTCATCGCTCTCATGTTCTCTGACGATAGATATACGTTTGACTTTTTCTTTTCGTTGCAGCCGGTATGCAGGCTCGTCCACTGGTATGTTTTGTTGCTATCGTGACAAATTGTTGCTATCGTGACAAATTGTTGTTGATATCGTGACAAATTGAACCAGCTCAACTTCACTCGAGGTTGGGAGATGTTTTATTGACAATTGGAAGTGCACGGAGCACACCACGCTTCACTTCGATGGTGTCCAGCCACCGCAGCGGCCAACGGCCGAAATGCACAAAGTGTAAGGGCGCAAACGAGCTGGTGTACATTGCACATGGTTTAAAAAAACCGAGACTGCGGGTAAACGACACAACACTAAAAAGTCTCTAGAGACTTTTTAGTGTTGTGTCGTTTACCCGCAGTCTGCGAAATGCATTGTTTCCGCAGTTCGGCGACCATCGAAAATTTAAGAGAATTGTTGATCGATTCCTGTTATCGTAAAACGTTGTGTGTATAATACGTCAAGGGCTTACCGGAGCAAGGTAACCCGTCGTAGCGTCTCGTACCTACCCGTACCGATCGTTTCGTCGTAAAGGCTCTTCTTTAGGGACTTTTAGCAAACCGTTACCGTGTTCCTGGTACCGCACTTGCAGAGCCTTTGAAGCATGATTTAAAAAAAACAACCTTAAAAGGAATTTTTTTAACAGCCTGGTTTGGATACGCGTGTCAAAAAATAATTTTTACGCGAAAATAACAATTTTTTTAGCAATTTTGACGGCGACATATTTATTTGAAATTCTGCGCGCGAAGTTCTTGACGTCACGGGTCATTCTGGAATGACCATCTCGGTCGTGAAGGCGAAGTCGATCCACCTCTCCTGCACACACCCGAAATTCCGAGAGGAAAACAAGTGGGAAGGAGGTGATTCCCGACTAAATCGCGTCTCGCGCCGTCAATATTGCTCGACATTTTTTGTTTTGTTTTGTTTTGGCGTAAAATATATTTTTTGACACGCGTGCCCCAACAAGACTGCCTAACTTTTTTTTTCTTTTCAGGTTTCTTTTATGCGCTTGCCCGGGTGGTATTTTGACCGCGGGCGCGCACGCTTAAAAGCATGCTTCAAGGAGTCCTGTAGTGCGGTACGCGGAACACGGTAACGGATTGTTAAAAGTCCCTAATGTCGAGCGCACCGTTGCCCATCACGTGCGCCTTTCAGTGTCCTTAGAGCACGAGGTTCGGAGATTTTATTAGTGACCATCCCTATGCGCTGCGATAGCGCCCGCGCTGCGTCACACTATATTTGATCCTTTGAAGTCGCACTCGACGCAAATGCGTGAAACACCAGCCTTGATGAAACTGACTAGCCGCTACAGATACTGACGCTTTGCGAAGTGAAGAAATCGTGAACTGATAACAGTAGGGATGAACGCAGTGTGTACGAAGAGGCTCGCCTCCAGGCCGTGGACAGTGCGCGTGGGTAGCTCTCCTCCAGTCTGTGTAAAAAACCAATTGATTCACGGAAAAGTTTGTTTTCCCCTCTATGAGTGGGGAACCTAGATCAAGATGCCTGGATCCAGATATTGAAAATAAACCTAGCTGAGAAGCCCTCCCCTGCTACGCATAGGATCACCACCCATTCATCAATTCACAGCACCGATGACTGGGTCTTTGAACGTCGAGTCTGGTGAACAAGCCCACGGGTTTTTGTGATATACTAACAGTTGTCTTTATTAGTTTATTTGTGCACCCTCGAATGCACAACGGCGTCTTGCAGTTCACACTTGTAACCATCCACGTGTAATACAGGGATACCGCAATGACAGACGGCAGTCCAAGTTCACGTTGAAAAAACAGTTCTCCCAGACTGTGTCCGATTTTTAACTGCCAACTTGTCGCTCTTAAAGTTACCTTAATTCCCGTATTCACTTACCTCTTCAGATTGGCCATTATGTGGAAATATTGGTTATTAGAGAAGACTTTCATTGCTAGACTTGACAATGGGCGTCCGCTCTAAAGTGGACACATACGTTATATTTTTATCATGTAGGCGTACTAATGTCAAACACTTAATGTGAGTCGTTGCAGTACGGTGAGCTTAAAAGTTGTAAATCGTCCGGCTAAGTACATATTTACATCCGAACATTGTAATTCACAGTATGTATATTGTGCATACCGCGTGGGCCCAATGGGTTGAAGGCACTTTTAAAAAGCGTGACGTATTTTTTTAGAACAATAAATTAAATACTGGCCTCAATCAAGTTAGAAATAAAGGCGCTTATTGTCTCTATTGACAGAGGGGGAGTTAAGCCTTTTTTACTACTTTGCGAAAAAATCTTTCTTCTTGGCTATTTGGCTGTTTTGAGCTAAACAAAGACGCGGAGGAAGGGAAATCCTTCTGACCTCACTTTCATACCTTGTTATTGTTCAAATGCCCCGAAACGCACAAAAAAACTTTTTTCTTCATTTTTTCCTTTTTTTAGGCGCAAGAAAAAGGCCCAATTCCTTCTCTGGCCATAAAAAATGAGCGTCTCTATTTCTAACCTTTGACGAAGGCAAGTGTTTCTTTTATTATTCTCAAAAAACATGTCCACCACCTAGCAGCACCTTCATGATGAATTACAGCACCAATGGCGACGTGTGCGAACTACAGGGGGCGCTTGTCTAGCTATCATCATCATCGTTTGTGACGTCACGGGTAGGACAGACTGGGACAGAGCGCGCAGATCTTGGATTCCTCGGCTCGTCAGCTCGCTTCATGCGCTGTTTGGGTAACGCGCGGCAAAGCCTGTTTCATGCCTTGTGTTTATTTGAAGTTATATTTGTAGTAGGAAGTTTTACCGAAGTTTGAAACCGCACGTGGCACGCGGAGTCGTGCCAACGTAAACGCATCTTGCTGGCGCGATGTCGCAAGCGCTCGTATGGTGGTGTGCTGTTCCCTACCCCAGTATATAAACAGCTGGATAATGAAAATAGAATATCCAGCGTTTTATACCACTGCAACATCTACCACGGCGAATAGGGTGTATTGTTTATTTTGAATTTGACAAAAAAGTGAGAAAGGAATGTCTCATCAAACTGAATATAGGAAAGCGACATTCGAGAACCTCTCGCGTGTGTAGTAAACACTTTAGTGAAAGCGCCTTTGTGCAGGCACGTAGCCAGGATTTTGTTTCGGGGGGGGGGGGGGGCCCGCCCATGACAAAATGTGGTATGAGGGGGAGGGGGAGAGGAGGTCCCAGCAAAATTGAAGATTTTTTTTTGGGGGGGGGGGGGGGGGACTGGGCCCCATGGGCCATCCCCTGGATACGTGCCTGCCTCTGTGTATCCTGTTGTTTGCGATATGTTCTGTGAGTGCTGCTCCCATACATGTTCCGAGTTGATTCCTTTTTGAATTTTGTAAACCAGTAAACGGCGCAGCTTCTGATCAGCTATGGGTATTTTGGGGGTTTCTCGCTGTGGTGGCCCGTAATACATTGCTACGTTCTCTTGCTAAAAACTAAAACAGGCATTTCCGAGTCGTTGTTTTCCGCCGCGATAAAAAAGGAAAGTCCAGACAAGCATTTCCGGCTTCGGTAAAGAAACAAAAAATAAGCGAAACAAGCATATTCGCTAAAACATCGTTCGCTGAAACATCATTCGCTGAAATGACCAATATTCACTAAAACGTCATTCGCTAAATTGTCGATTCGCTCAAATGACCTCTTTTCACTAAAGTGTCATTCGCTAAGATGTCATTCGCTTATGTGACATGGACCCCGACTACTGAAAAGAAAACAATAAACCACGAAACAAAAGCAGTTGCGTCTTCGAAGTAACGAAAAAAGCAACGCGCTACATTTGAAATAGAGTAACGCGTTTTTTTTTTGAAAATCGGTAACGAGTAACGTATTTAGTTACCGTTTGATCGAGTAACGAGTAACGGAATTTAGTTACTTTTCTTGGGCAACGTGTACATGTCTGCATACAGAACAGCACAGCAGGAAACAAGCATTTTTTTTTAATAAATACGGTAAAAAAGCTTGTACACATTTAAAATGACAAGACCGAATCTACAAATCCTTAGTACTATGCCCCCCGCAACAAAATCCAAGCTACCGCCCAACAAACATTAAGATGTCTCGCACGTTCATAGATTGCAGTTTCCTCGAAATTAAAATGCAGGGCCTGCACGGGACCGAGTAGCCAGCAGTAAACTAAAGATTCTATACACGATACTTCCTCAATTTATTTTCTAGATATACCAGAATAAAAATCTTCCCTCTTTTTATACTCTTCCCGGCGGCAGTTCATGGGCACCGCCATCATCGACGTTCAGTTTGTGTTTCCTCTTATAGTGGTCACTTCGTTCCATCATTACCGCACCAGGACAGGTTATTGCCATTTTAGATTCGACTATGTTCTTCTCCCCAAGCATTGGCCCTCGTGGGGGTCCGTCGACGCCCGCTTCAGTGGCTTGGTACATCGATTAGACGAGAGAAGGTCAGCAATGGCGGCTGCAATCTGGCGTGTGTGCAAAGCGTCTATAATTAAGTGGCCCTTGTGTTCAGAATAACAAAATACAAGTCGAATGAGTAGTGGCACCGATATTGAACATAAAGTTTCTAGGTACAACCTTTCCATATTTGTTCTTCTTTTTTTATTTGGGGGGGGGGGGAGGAGGATGGGGCAGAAGTTAGTCTACCTTGCTTGCATCTGGTAAAATGAGAATTTAAAATTATCTTATTGACAGGTGTCTAACGAAGAAACTTCCCTTTTTCACAATTTTTTGTTTTGTTTTTGCTCGAAACAAAGTTACCGGAACTCACCTCTGAAGAAATTCAGTCCTTTCCGGTGTGAGTCGGCGAAAAAACGCGGCACAACGTGCGACGGCTGAATGCAAGCATCGCTGCACCTCTCTTCGAAAAACACATAAGCACAATACGCCAGAGATGGGATGTTGACGACGACGCGAACTGGGCTCCCTGCCTGTGAATCGACGCCGCAGTCTCGTTCCTCGCACCCGCGTCTCACAGGGGATTCTGTTTTAGCTACGTCCCATCGGGGAAGAGTTGTTGACACTGACTGGCCGAAGTCCAAGACCGCGAAGATAGCCAACCGCCGACGCTGTGGCAGAGGAGGTGCCTCGAAAATGACGCAAGAGCAGAGCCGACGAGAGGGTAGGTCTTTTACAAGTCTGAACGGCCGGCTGGCTGTAAGTGTACGTATAGGCAGCTTAGTGCATGCGCGTGCCTCGCGTTACCGGATGTTTTAACAGGCAATTTCGGAAAAATACTACGCTCCCATCGTCTTTTCGGTGCATTAGAGCCATATGATCTATGGCGTGTGAGAAAATGCCAGGACTATAAGAAATGGTGTGACGTCATGGGATATCAGCACGAAGGCAGAACGACAACAAAATGTGATTTGCGTAGGTTCTCATTTCTTTTGTGTTTTGAACTCACGGGGATAAATAGCAATGAACTCACTCTTTAGAAGCTCTCAGCCGAACAAAATATTGTTCTTAAGTGCTAAATTCCCCACTACCGGATTTACTAAATAATCCCTATGTGAATAATATGGATCTAGACTTGCAAACATTTAAAGACTTGAGGTTGCGTGTTTGTCTGTACGCGTACTTGAACTTGGCAGTGTATGCGATTTTCTTTTCGGTATTTATTTTCTCTGGGAGTACGATTCTTTTTTTTTTACCTTAGTTTGTTCTAGTGAATATGTTGTTTTTATGTGTGCTCTTCCCCCGCTTGCTACTGACCATTGTAGGTGCCCGAGGATTCGTCGAGCTGGACATGACAGCTTTTTGGGGGTCCCCTATCACAGCTTATGAATATAAACGTTATTATTATATTATTATTAATTATTATTATGATATATAATGATTTTATGATCATGATAATTATTATTATTGAACCATACTGATTGTGTTATATACGTAGTGTTTCAGTTAGCCCGAGCATATTACATCGGGAACAGGTCCCACAATTCCCTGAGTCACGCGGTGGATTGTAGGATTGGCATGAGACCTGCAATAGTTTTCGGAAAGTTGTATTGCGCTTCGGAAATCGTAGAGTTTTGTTTATCCTTATTTCAGCGCAGTCGCCGCAGACCGATTCGCCGCAAGAACATAACGCCGACCGAGCAGCGGACGGCGTTGCGTTGTTTATGAAGTCGGTTTCGTTTTGGTTTTCGCGCCTTCGTCAAATCTAGAGTTCCACAGGGCTCTATCCTACGACCATTTTTTTTTATTATTATTTATCTCTAAGGCATTGTTAAAAACTTAGTCTAGTCATGTACGCAGATGACACCAGCTTCTTTCTCTATCTCAACTACTGACAAAAATTTAAAAAAAGAAGACGATATGTTTTTTTTAAATTAAGCACGTGGTTGGGTGTCAGCAAAATGCCACTGAATGCTAAGAAACAAACTAAATGTTATTTCAGTCTCCAAAAAAGAAATCCTATGAGCTATTATCATTTTGCCACCAATAGACCCTTTACGAAAGTCAGCGCCTCTAGTGTCGGTTGCGCGAACTTGACAAAATCCGCCATTACTGCGTCGTCAAGCATTGGGGGGGTTGAACCTGAACCATTCCGCTGCGTTCGGCAGTGGTTTGACATGCCAACCTATTGCTGCGTCCCTCAATGCACGCAAAGAGGGCCAAAAGATGAAAAACAACACAAGGTGAGTCTTTTTTTTTTCCACGTTAAAAACACCAGTATTCGAAGAAATCGGGTCATGCAGATCCGCACGGAGTGAGCGACGATCACATTTGGCCTGTCCGCTGCTGCCTCAACGCTTTTCGAAGCTTCGAGCGCGTGTTCACCGCTTCGGGGTGTAAAGTTAGCACAAATAAAAATAATCTTTAGAGGATAACCCCTGTCCACGCGACATCGTTTCGAAATGCGTTTGAACTGCACGAGTAATCGTGCGATGGACGCATCCCGCAGCTGCTAGCGACTCCTGACCAGTATTCAGACTTGATTTCTGACAACGTTGCGTTGTGGTGTCCGATCACAAGTTGTGTGAAGTTTCCTAGTAGGTATGGGCACGTAGCTTCGGATAATACCTCGCCCGCACAAGCACTCGCGCAAAAAAAGGAAAAAAAAAGAACGAACGCAAGGAGTGCTCGCACGTCACGACATTACATGGAGCTCGATAGAACATTGTTTTACGTTCACGACATCGGCATTGCATAGTTGCTCTTGCTAGCACGGAGAGGTGTACCTCGTCTCTTTAATGCCTGTATCGGGAGCTCGTGCTGCAACTTCTAAACATGTTTTCAAGCGCGCGACCGGGGCGGTATCGGGCCTCCGAGAACGATTTGCTTTGCTCGTCCCCCGCAACGTTCTGCTAGAGCTGCTCTTTAAGTGCTTTGACCACATTACCTCGTAACTTTGTCCGTGAGCATAGAACTCAGCCGATCACAACCGCTAAAGGCACAGCATGCCATAGAGAACATCACACAGCATATTTGTCTGCCATAACATAAAGTATGGAATGAATGAATGAACGATGTGTTGTTGAGAATAACACTGGAGAGTAAAACAGACGTGCACATGGGATGCATAGGAGAGTTGACTTTATTGAGGTCGTTTCAAGAGCTTGTAACAAAACAAATAGAGTACAGAGAAAACACCTGAGTCTTGACAGAAGGCTGTTTAAAAACAACCAGTAGAACAGCCCAACGGAAACAAGTTTCTATTGCAAAGTTCCGTCTGCATTGTTTAAGTTATACAACCACATTTTTTCTAACCGCAATATTTCTACTCCCAGGTTTCCTACTTTGGCTTTCCTCTGGCTCCTGACGCAGCTTGCTTTGATGAGCACTCCGGTGGTGGATCTGAAATAAATTTGCATTCTTGTTTACTTATGTTTACTGCATAGATTGTACAGTGAACAAACATACTATGTGTTCACCCATATTGTTTTTTCAAATAAGTAAGAGGCATAATCTTAGCAGTGCTCACTATGTGTGAGAAAAGACGCGTCATATATGCGATTATTCGTTTACTAAACGCCGGAAGCTTTTACTACGCCGAAAGTTAGGACTGGTTTGTCCTAACTTTTGAGCTACCACGCTCGTGCTGATAGTGGACATAGTGCACGCTCGCGGGCACCACACACGTCAAACCGTCAACGTGAAACTTGCCAGCACAGAAAGCAATACGATCAAAACAAGCGCCTTTGCTAAAAATAAAAAAAAAAAACTATGAAGCACGGCGTACAGAGGCGAAGTTCACCGGCACGACGCAAGAGCGATTCTGTTTACCTCTCACCCCCCGCCTCGTACTCTTTAGTCCGTACGCCACTGAGCTCCGCAACATTATCTCAAGCTGTGAGAAGTCAACGAGCCGGAAAATATTACATTTCGTTTCATCATGCAAAAGAGGCCGAAGATGCGCGAGTATCTTAGGCCTCTTTGGCGTTTCCTTGTGCACGGCGCTGCGACAAACGGCAGAAGTCCACCTGCACGTAAAAGACACGTACACGGCGTGATGCGCGCGCTTGTAGCTTTGGGTTGGCTCACGCTTAGGTCTGAACGGGCGACAAGAAAGAACAGTGCTTACCTCAACACTTGAACCGACGCCGGATCAACGTAGGCCTCGGTGATGAACTTATTGCTTCGGGCAACCTGGCGGCTCGAAGCGAGTGTCAAGGCGCGGTACGCCTCTATCTTACATTTGTTAAAGCTACGCGGAACTGCAGTGAGGTCAGTGCTCCACGGGGAAGGTAAAGTCACTCGTCCCTGAAGACCGTAGCCAAAGGTACCGGCAGTATTGCGATGCACCTGCTATCGCTCGCTCGCTCGCTCCCGAAACGACGACGCAGTAATGGCCGCGGTTTCGGTATCTCATAGTTGCTTGACTGACTTTCGTAAAGGGTCTATTCCGCCATAATAAATGTTTTTTTCTTCGTTTATTTTTTCCTTTACGGACGAGGCGCATCTTCATTTAACTCACCATTGATATTAGGAGAATTAATTTATACATTCAAATGGATTGCATTTCAGTTTCGGTGCAACGAAAACAAAAAAAAAGATGGCCGCGAGGCAGGGGAAAAATAATTGTCGGCCAGGAGATCGCAAAACTCGTCCCTGAAGCAATGAACATAGCCATCCAGGTAAGTGAGCGGTATTTATCGAAGGCGCTACGTGAAGGGTTTGTACTGGACTGGCAGTGCGATAATATTTAAGATACACTATCTCCCACTTTGCCGAGACCATTATCTGTAGGGCGAAACAATCAGTACGGAAATGCCCCAATATGGCGAAAACTCGATAATCGATCCCAAGTACAATATAAATGGCGCTCCTTTTTTTATATGGTTAGGGTGCCTGCCTACAGGTCTGTCTCTCTCAGGGCGAAGAGATCCATTGTTGCAACGCGTGGGCCAGAAATGGTGCGCTGGCGCACTGATTGCGCGACTGATGCGGTAAAATGACGTCTAAGCATTAGTCGAGCGCCGAAGCTACGCGCTGGAGCTGGGTTACCGCATTGCGCGCACTTCAGCAGCTAAAAAACGATCGGGCAGAAAAATGGCCGAGATGCTATGCCACTACTTAAGGAAAGCGCGCGTGTATGAAGGCATTCTTTATATTGCCTGCAATCAGTTTAACGCCCGGTAGATTATTCTATGGCCACCGCGTGTCCCACTGCCACCGTAGTAGCATATAGATAAGGAAAATGTAAGGGTCTGGATTAAAGAAAAAGACACAAAGGACAAAGACAAGACAAAACGTCGTCTTTTTCAGTTTGTCTTTGATTTCGTTTTATCCGTGTAACTTACCAGCACGCTCCATTTCGTCGAGTTTTCATTTGAACCTAACACGGGTTCAAATTGTAATAAAACCACCATTTACCCATGTGTTAGGCATCAGCGGCAGGATACTGGGCCTTCTTTTTAAATTTTTTTAATAAGATACGAAGGAAAATGAATTATATTCGTTCTTCACAGATTCAAAATCTTCTTGCTTTCATCCCGCAACTTGTGTTTCTGTATCTTTCCAGACACCGTCTTCGGGAAAGATTCCGTAAAGAGCACATATCTCGGAATCTTGAAGTAACTAATCTGAAGAAAACAAGAACAAAAAAGATGTATTTTTGAATGTGTTGTTACGTCCAAATAAAATGTACGCTATACGAACCACATTGGAATGAACACGTTTTATTTGTCAGCATATTTACCGAATAATGATTTCTTCTAATAAGCTCTGAACACCTTTTTAAAACACGAAGGGCATAACACCTGAATAGTGCAGAGTATTCTCCTGTGTCACTAGCTGGGAATGTCTACAATTTACACCCTAGTCACCGACAGGATAAGAACAGCAGGGCGTCTCAATGGGAGGTCCGACCTCCAACACTCGCTCGTCGCCTGTTGACGTGCATTGGAAGCGCCTGCGCGCTCACGAAACGCAAAAGCCTTGCTGAAGGTACGAAGCTCGCGCTCGTGGCGGGACAGTTGAAACCCCTCACCACCGTTCTCATGCTGTCAGTGGCCCTTTCGACTTTGGCACTAGAAATTGGTTAAAGCCCGTTCACACACTTGCGTATACGACCGAGACCTTCATATTAGCCTAAAACAAGAATATCCTCACGCGACTGTCTGGCATCCGAATTGAAATTCCAAAGCAAGCCGAACCCACGAGACGTACATTATTTGACGAACTTAATTATATCGCATACCTTGCCTTTGCAGAAGCCTTTGACGTCTTCCTCGCTCAGAGATTTACCAGGTTTAAGTATGATCCAGGCGCAGACGTCCTCTCCCAGCCTCGGGTCTGGGACTCCCACAACCTGCGTCGTCGAGACCAGAGACGGACAAAAAGTTAGTATCCTGTATGAAATCTACATCAGACCTGTGGATTCAGCTCGAACTCATGAGGCATCTATTTGCGTTGTTCAAGGGTCACTGCCAAAGTGAGAACGGCAGGGAGGAGCTTCGCTTGTCCCGCCCCCAGCACGAGCTCCCCAACTTCGACAACGCTTTGGCATCTGGTGCACCTCGAGCGCCCTCACGCAACCAAAGCACGGCGGAAGGCACGGAGCACGGGATGAAGGCCGGGTGTTCGAAAGACACGCCCTGCCGTTTTCATTCTGGCAGTGACTATAACTCGTACGGATATATTCGAATCTGCCGGGTCGTCCAACAATATTCACTCGGAATGTTTTTCACTCTACACGAGCTTACTAACACTAGTGGAACCCAAGTATACTCGCACTGAACGCCTTCGACCAAGAAACTCTTTTGTTGCGGAGTGATTTCAAGGCCAAATGCGAGCGTTTTCTTTCATTCTCTTCTTCGGAAAACTTGATGACATAGTTGGGGATCGCAGTGACTCAGGCTGTGTTCAAAATTTATTCGATCCGACTCCGGAATAAACCCAAGCAGCACGGAGTTTGGCCAAGCATTGGCCATTGGCTGGCGATGGTCTTTTGGGCAATGGCCAAAGAGTGGCCATTCATCGGTCAATGCTAGGCCGATATGGCTGATGGGCAGTGGCCATTGTCCAATGGCCAGAGAAATGCCATTCATCGGCCAATGGCTGGTCATTGTCTGGCCACAGGCCAAATGACGATTGCCAGGCATTGGCCAATGATTGGCAAAATCTGTGTTGCTTGGGTTAAGGTTTCGTACCGCGGCGTTTCAAAACTTATTCGCGCTTACTCGATGACGTCAGAACCCGTCTTCCAGACGCGGATTGTTTACTCTGGAATAATTACTCACTCTACCCCCTCGATCGGGGGGTAACGCCGGATCAAATCGAGTAAATACGTCACGTCATCTCTTTGTCGTCTGCTTTCTGCGCCGACAGCGGTCAAAGCTCGCTTGCTCCGTTGGCTTTGGGGGCGGTCGTTCGAAATTGCAAATAACTAGGTGCAGCCATTTCTGTGTGGTTATTGCGATTTGCTGCTTTTCAACGCAGGAATTGACTGCATCACATCCAGACCATGCACCTTTCCCGGGGAGGTATGCCTGTTGACGTTATCAGCGAGCGAGATTAAACAGGAGCTTCTCCGCATCCTAGGCGTTGGAGGGAATGCCGTTATTTCACGTCCAAATTTGAAAATGCCGTTATTTCACGTTCAAACCAAAAATGGAAGCATTTTTGTTTCCCCCGGAGTGTGTGTAATGAGAGGATAACGCTTGTAAAGCAGTGAAGGCTTCGAGGATTTCATGTTTATGATCAGTCAAAAACCCTTCCCCAAGAAATTGCCTATAGCGGCCTGGAAGTTTTTTTTTTTCATTTTGTAATCATATTTGAGTCAAAGCGAGCGTGCGCTACATATCACTGTTGAGAAAGCCACCTCTGCTGTACCGCTACACCGTGTGGAAGTAGTTTATGCAAAATATAATAGGTGCAAATTACGATGCGTTGAACATATAAGTTTAGGGCACCTGGACTAGATTTACAGAGATCGCGCTGATTAATAAAAACATTTTTTTTATGTCTAACAGAAAGGAGTATGTAATTTTAATCTCAATATACAACCCAAAAGGAAGGTGAGCCAAAGGAGCTGGACCTCAGAAAACACTCGCGTCATCATTAATATTATCGTCTCTTCAAATGCTTTCTTCCTAAACAAAAGAGAAAATCTGCTTAATTCTGCCATCGTGCTGTGTTTGTTTTTTGTTTTCTTTTTGCCGTAGCCAAAGACAAAGCCAATCCGCGTAGTATCCAGGTGATTATCCTGGCTGTTCCAAAATCGAGCCTCCGATCGTCTACTCGCGATCTCACGTGGTATGACCCGCTGACGTGGGAAACAGGTTTCTCGGGTAAGGTTTGGAACATAGCCTCAGCGGTCGCGCATATGGCGCGTTTTTACTTGCTTTACAAATCGATTAACACGGGCGTTCGGGGCTGTGGGGATTGCACGTTCGGCTAAAAACTTAGAAGCATACAACGACTTGCAGTCGTGCTAGTAGAGGCTAGGATTATACTTCACTGGATAAATTTATCACTTAACACGCGAACTGGTGCAGCCATATTCCAAGGGCAGGCCGACCTCATAGTGCCGAAAGGAATGCTTTCACATTTAAAATAATTTTTGCGAAAGGTCTGATTATAGTTTTTTTGGTCTCAAAACAAAGAAGAAGTTATTGATATTCTTTGAAACGTTTATTTTGAATAAAAAGTGTGCATCGTTCTTTAAAAAATGTAATGTGACATAGGTTTTCGTATCGCTTCGCTTTCAGCTGTGTCCCTTGATGCGCATCTGAACTGGGGTTGTTATGCCTATGTGCCGTGTAACACCGGAAAACGTAGTTGAGCTCAACGAATTGAGAGGCATCAACGATCTTTGGCTTAATGATAGTTGAGAGGGCTAGTGTATCCAGGGTATTGAAAGGACCATGAAATGAATTTCAACTTCTTTCTCAGCTTCAATGCACAACTCAAAAGCGCGAAATGACTAATCCCGTGGTTGTGCCGTGCTTGAGCACGTGATGCGATGACTTCAAGCTTCCATCTTGTCGGCACTCATTGCCCACGAACACCAATTCAAATATTTGTCGACGAGGCAGCGAGGCAGCACAAGGTCCTTTAGGGAGGTTCAAATTTAGCGCACGGGAAAAGCGTCTATAGCCAAGACGCTTTGACTAAATAGAACGGACCTATGGCCTCCCGTCAGTCAGCGTGCTAGCTTAAGTAGAGGAACACACCTGCACCTCCAGCACATCTGGATGTGTGTAGAGAAGACTCTCAATCTCCGGCGGGTAGATGTTCGCTCCTCCCCGAATAATCAGGTCCTTGATGCGGCCTCGGATGGTGATCCGCCCATCTTCGCTCATCGTGGCCTCATCCCTAAGCCGCGGAGATAGAAGAAATTTGGTTTAATAAGAGGCAACGTACGTACCTAAGTCAACAAATATTACAGTGAATTTTAAGGTTACATTCAACCAAGCGTCTGTTGTTCAGCGTCCGGTGTCTTGGATGTTGGATGAAATACAGAACCTCAGGCTTTAGTGACACGTAGAACAAAAATATTTTATTATCTCCTACCACCAGCTGATGGCTTTCCCAAACATAAATATTGCCGACAAGTGGCAGTAGGTTCCATTCCACGTAGAAGCATCTTAATGTGTTTATGTTGCACGAGCATCAAATGCGCCCAAATACAGGAAGGCCATGCGGGCAACGTGCTCTGTTAATTGATGGGTCGTTTGATCCCTCGCATCGGTTGTTAGTAAAGCCCACCACTCCAAGGGGCCCAACACGCCCAGGGTTGTTTGGTGTGTAATTTGCTGGCTGCTTACAGACGTTTTCTTTTTGCCTGGCCGATTCTAGGGCCTTTGGAAGAGATAGATCGGTGCCTCTTATAATGCCTGTCCAATCGCCGGTTGCCAGCAATCACCACAAGGTTGCGCCACTTCACCATGCAAGGCAGAAAATGTGAACGACGAGAACGGCTTGATTAAGGCTCTCGTGCGTTCATGCATTGATGAGTTGAGTTGAAGTGTTGAGGTACAGAGAAAGAGGGATGCCGGGAGACATGTGGGCCTCCTCCAATGGGCAATTAGCTACCCGGTTTTGGAAGGTGGCAGGAACCGATGACGGTTAGAGGGGCAGAAGGTAAATGTAAAAATAAATTGGGTTTGCTAAAAACAAAGTAGGGAGTGAGGAATAAATAATGTTGTCTCGTCACTAGGTCATTGTTCACAAACGTTCTGAGTCTTGCTTCTACTAAAAAGTTCACCAGGTCCTTGCAGGCTTGAGCGACTTGCGCATGAGGATCCACAGGGAAGAGCAGCTCCAGAAAAGGTTCTCCATCTGAATCTCGCTGACTCACCAATCAAACGAGTTAAGAGATACAGGTATCTAGGACTGCTGGTGGACGATCGAGTGTCGTGGAGACCGGAAGTCAGGAAAATTATTTCCAAGTGCAGGAGCCTTCTCGATTTTCTTCTATGCTTGCGGGAACATACCCGGGGAACGCCACAGCGCGCACTCCTCCAGCTCTACCGAGGCATCATTCTTTCGCGAATGCTCAACACTCAGCGAAATCTTAACATTAAGACAGCACAGCAACGGGAAATGGAAACACTCACCGTGTGGCACTTAGAATATGTGTCAGACTACCACGCTACGGCAACAACGTCACATTGTTAGTCGCAGCAGAAGATTGGTCAGTCCTTCGTTATGGCAATGAGACAGTCAGTCGCCATTTTGCGCATGTTCACGGTGTTTCTTCTGGCAACACTTTACTTTCAAACATCAGTTGTCGCCCACAGTCAACGTTACTAGAACCCTCAGTTGGGAAACTCGCCGTTGAAACCTGGGCCGCTGGCGTCCACCGAGACCGAGCTAAATACGACAACAGCGCCACTCTTTATCATTTTGTCTGTACTGTGGTAACCAATTGAACTTTCAGAACGGATGTGTTTGCGTAAAAAAGAACGTAAAAACTCCTTTTGTGGTGACTTTTATTCGAGATTAGTACAAACTGAGGGCGCGTGATGTTTTCTAAAATTTCTAGTTTGCAAAGATTTTCCGGCACAATTAATATTGTTTTTATACAACCATACCTCAGCGGTGATTTAAGGTGGCGCGTTCCGAGCTACTTTTGTAGGACTTGTTTTGTACAAGCGGGTTGCATAATGAAAACTTTAATCGAAAGAACTATAATTATTGCGTTCTTTGTTGCCTTGCCTCAGTTATTCTCTAATATTATTTCATATAGGAAACAGGACAGGACACAAATATCCCGGCACAATTAACTATTTATGCGAGTGCTTCGGAGCTCGTTTAGAACTATATAGTTGTCTTTCGAGAATAATGAAAACCAACTGTGCCCTTTGAGGTTGTGCGACCTGTTAGCCACAAGGGTTCAGTTTTGCGACGTTTGTCTGCTTGCTCGCCACATCCTAAATACCAGACCACAAAAGCCGTTGGCACGATAGTCTATGTCGTAAAACTCAGCGATCTCACTAAACCGCACTTGGCATTGTCCACAGTGAAGCGAATATCCCTTTCCACCGGCTTTTTATTTCTGCAGACCAGTCTTTAAATTACAAAGTCAGAGCAAAAAAGAAAACAAAAAAAAACAATTAGGTCCAGAGATAAATTTATAAAGTTGGCATCACGAGCCACACCAGTGGCACCACTAACTAGCACCTTCCAGGGCCTTCTTTTCCGCTTTCCCGTAAAGAGTCGACAAGGCGCACGCGAAAGTGGGGGATAGCCGCTTCGTTCCCTCAAAAAAGCCCCCGACTAGTTTCCCCGATCTTCCGTGCCTTTGGACGAACTCTCAAGGTCGCCGGAAGATGATCGCGGGAGAGCGTCCCCCCCCCCCCCTGCTCCCACCCCCTTTCCTACCCTGTTCACACCACCCTGTTTCAAGACGTCACAGTCCAAGCGGCGAGGATTGGTTAGACTGCTTGTCTGTCACTTTGCCCCCACCCCTGTTTTCTTGCGTGTTTTTACTTCGTCCGGCCAAACTCCAGCGCCATCTATGAGAAAGAGCGGACATGACGGTAGAGGGTGAGTCCCCCTTAAAGTCAAAATAGAAGTCACGTTCAGTTCCTCGAGTGGCCGCTGCGGGAGCAATGGCTTCGTTGTGATAGCTGTTAGCTCGGTTCTCGAGGACATATCGGTGCCACATTTTCAGAACAGTTTCTATGGCAGTTTCTCAACTGAGTGGTTCTAGTAACGTTGCCCAAACTCCAAGGTTTGGTCACCTGGCGAGTCTGGTCGAAGATCTTATCGGGCCGCCCGGAAACATTCCTCGTCCCCCTTAGCCACGTTTAGGCCGACAACTGAACATAGGCGAAACACTTCTTTCTATGCGATGTAAGGCTACCGTTTCTGAGACAGTTGCTTGCCTCCTTGCCCAAAAACGCCTGTATAGCGATTACGAAGGATGGACTGAGGTACATATTCCGGGGTCGCTGACGGACGACCTCCGTCTCAGATACCTAGAAATATACCAAGAGCGGAAGCATAATTGATGCATTGCCTACGAGCTATCTGCGCGGGCAACAATGAAAAGGGGAAGCAGGCGCAAGGGCGCCAAAGCATGGAGAAACTAAAGATTGGACAGGCATTATCAGTAAAAAGGAGGGTATGATCAGCATCGAGTTAGAGCTTTGCGGATATTTTTTGTCGTGAATGCCAACGATTAGTTGATTTTGTATACAAACTCGTCTTGTTGTGTCCAGTAGTGACAGTACTTGAACAAGGCACGCAGTAGGCAAAATTTGTGGATTAGAGTACCTCAATGTCGCTGGGCTGGCGGCCCTGCAAGCATCATTGAGCGATATATAACGGTTCGGTTGCGAGAGGCGCTGGCCTGTGCACGCGACGACGACGGCGTCTGTAGGAACCAGGACAAAGATCACTGCAACATCTCCTGTAACTCATCATTAGAACATTTATGAATCCTCTCTTCATCAATTATGCTTTGGAGGAAAGGAACAGGAATGCTGCCGTGAAGCGTTTTGAGCGAAAACCCCGCAAAGTGTTGAAGTTGTATCTGGCGCCTATGTGTTGACAGCAGAAATGCCTAAACAAATTGCTGCCATACAGAGTGAACCACTTCGGACATCACTTCAATGTAGTATCTGTGTCGCAAAGACCCTTGGAAAACCGCATGGGAACGGCCGTTCCTAAAACACAAGTTGCAAAGTAGCTGCAACAACCTAATAACTGGTATTCATAGACAATTCCTTCGTATCAGCATTGTCGCATAGATGGATATACCGTAAACAAGCTTATTTTTGTGGGTTAAATATTTTGCGAGAGGTGGGTTTCGAAAATATTTTGCGGGCACAAAAACTCGCGATTTGGGGGGGGGGTTGTACGTTTTTTGAAGTCGCGAAAATTACGTCCTCGCGAGCATTATAACGTTTACAGTATAGTAGTATAATTAAGATGCAACTAGCTGCACCAGCACTATGTAGTCAGCGCGGCAGAAAATTTTAGTGCAGGTATCTTAAAAAAAGAGAGCGCGCACCACGTTTTGATATAAGCGCCGAGTCGCCCCGTTTCACGCATGCTTGTTTCCCAGATCACTTACAATTATGTTGCTCTTCTTGCGTTTCAGACAATAAAATTGTACATAGTGGAACTGAGACTGAGGTTAAGGGGAAGCATTTGTACAGTCTTAAAGGATGAGGAACTAGATAAGGTGGCAAAAACGTATTGGTCAGCCAGGTTTGACGCTCAGTGTTAAGTACTTTTTAAAAGATCATAAACCGGAAATGCCCTTTCGTGTAGTGGTAAACGAAAATGGGTCTTGGCAGAAAATGGTGTCTAAATTTCTGCAGAAAGGGTTGGAAATGGTTAGCTTGGATAAGTCTTTGTCGTTGAGAAACTCAGAGGAGTTGATCAGTGTATTGAATGTCAATCACGGCAAACGGTGTTCGGTAGTATCTATGGATATAAAGGATCTTTACTATTCACTGGAGAAAAAAGGTTGATGAGCGCGGTGAGAGAAGTGTTAGAGCTTAACCTAGTCAGCCTTAGGTCGGAGCGCTAGGGTATCGGTGAGGGTTTTTTGACCATTTTAGATGCCTGCAGTCTACGGTGGTAGAACAAAACAATCACTTGTACATACAAAAAGAAGGTATGTATAGGATCGTCAGTCGCTCCGATTTTATCAGAAATCTACCTAAACAGGCTAGACAGTGTGGTGTTTGACAGGATAAATGAAATAGGTCCAGAACATTGCAATTGTCAGAAGGTATGTGGACGATATAATTGTTTGCACATTCAAAGATGGGATGTCGGCTACAATCGAAGGTTTAATCAGAGCAACGGCCCCGGAGCTGAGGTTCACCATAGAAAAGCCGAACAAAGGAGTTCTGCAGTTCTTAGACTTGAGAATTCACTTGGAGAATGGGTTGTGTTGGGAGTATGGTAAATTGTCACCCAACTGATGTTGCCAAGGCAGAGTTGTCATTCAAAAATTGTAAAAGCAGGAATCGTGAAATCTTTAATTAAAAATTCACTAAAAAAATCATGCATCCATTTCATGGATCAGGCAGTAAAGAAGGCAATACGAGAGGTTGGAGAATGCGGGGTATGAAGAAGCGTTCGTAAGTAGACATCGCTGACGATTGAGGTCAGTGGCAAGAAGAGTGGTAAGGAATGCAAGGAACCGTAGCGCAGTTGTTCCTTACTTCCATGAGATATCCCACAATTTAAAGGCTTGTGCCAGACGGTTTGGAATAGATGTATTATTCTCTTCGGATTTCAAATTGAGTAGGTTGACACCTTTCCAGAAGGCAGAGGCGGAATGTCCAAAAAACATCATGAGAGATCGGTTCCGTGTGACAATGGCGTGGTTTACGAAATACCCTAGAGGCAGGTTTAAGTATGTAGGCCAGACGTCAAGGTGCCTCAATGATAGACTTACGGAACATCAAGCGCAACGTTGAGAACAACGCACCAAACTCAGAAATTGCTAAACATTTACAGGAGTGCAATAATTGTGAAGCAAAGTGGTCGAAAACAGAAGTGTTACACGGGAAAGGAATGACGTAAAACGGGTAGTCAGAGAGACGATCCGGATAAAAGCGTCAGGAAATTGCATTAGTCAGCCATCCATGGTCCTCACGAATGAATCAAAGGCGTTTCTCAAGATTTAAACCGTTTGTTTTTTGTGTTTTGATGTTTTGTGTGTTGATGTTTTTTGTTTTTTTTTTTCCTGGTATGTTAAGCGAGGGAGGAAAGATTGCCTTTCTTATCGTTGAGTGGATGTCCGGTTGCTGATTTCTGTTTCGCTTGGCTAGGCCTTTGTTGTTGTCGGTTGAATGGTTTGTGACCGGAGTGTACTGTAGATCTGTGAATCGGTGCGGTTGCTGGTGAATGTGAACCCTCAGAGGAAAGAATGGCGATCGCCCATCTCTTTGTTTTCGGTTTCCAGGTGGTTTTGTTTCTTTGAGTGCCCCTGTTGTTCTCAGTTGGATGGCTTGTGACCGAAGTGATCCCTGGTTGCTGTGAGGTTTTGGGCAATTGTCCTGTGCGACATGTGTCAAAGCTAACCCTATTGAGATCTGGTGGGTTTATGCGGAAGTTTGGCGACATCGAGGATGTATATAAGGAGGGCACGGATATAGAAAGTCTTCTAGCTGCGTTTGAGACAGTGTCTAGTCCTCTTTTCTCGTCCTCGAAGTTTTCCTTGCATACCTCAGTCTTCAGGTTCCACTATGTATGATCTACACCAGCTCGCCCGCGTATTCTTTGACCGATCTTTTCGTTAATAAAATTGTGTTTCAATGGCCCCCAAGCACCGACGCCGCGTGTGATGCTGTACATCTTCGTACCGCCATCACACGCAACGTCAGTGCTTGAGGCATTGAAAAATAATTTTACCGTCTTGAAACACGCAAGAAGAGCAACATAATTGTAAGAGATCTGGGGAAATAAGCATGAGTGATAAGTTTATTGCATGCACAGTGCCAAAGACGCTCATATTGGCCTAGGAACGCTTTCAGCACGATGATGCTCCATAGCGATCTTGATGCGACTGGTTTTAACGACCCTTTCGAAGCTTCGAAGCTTTCAAAGGGTCCGAAATGGCGATCACCATGGCAACCGACAGCGATGAGCCAATCACCTTGAGAGGTTTTGCTGTCTGTATGTTGGTGTTTGTTTGTGTCCGGCCAGCAGGTGGGAAGGCAAGGGCGCTACTTTCCCAATCCAGTGACTTTAGTGACATCCAGCGGTCGACCGGAATGACCAGTCATGTTCACGGGTTCTATCATTAATACATCGTCCAGTTTAGCCGATGTACATTCTTCTGCAGCTGAGTGGGATATTTTATACCACACCAACCACAAAATCAACATAGTTGTTCTTGTGCTTTACGGCACATTGGCTCTTGCCCCCAGCCTTTTCCGCAATTCTAGGGCAAAGTTGCGCCAACTTTCGACGTGCCGAAAACACAATGGAACCTCTAACCGACCGGCTGCCTTTTTCAAATTGTGCAAGATTTTGTGCATGTAAGGGAGCACCTGGGGTCTCGTTGTGGGTCTCTCTTTTTCCTGACTTAACCCTCCCTTAATCTGTTTAGCAACGTCTGCGCCACTGCCACAATAACTGACGTTGGGAATCCAGCATCTGTCAGCTGCTGTACCTGCATCCCACAACTTACTGACATTGTTCGCATCTTCCCTCTTGTCCTTGTCTGTTTGTTTTTGCGCGCTGCTTATTTCCGTTTACCACGAACCAACTCGCCTACATCACGACTATAATATATTCTCTCCTTCTACCACCAGCTTTCCCAGCCAAGGATCTTGCGGGCAGGCGGCAAGAGGTCCCACTCCCCATTCGGCACGTCTACAAGCACCAAAACTAGTGTTCGGGAGCTCACAACGAGAAAGCGAGGACAATCTAGTCGGTGACAGGTTAAGCTTTCAGGGAAGCTCCTCCAATTTTTTTTCTTTATTTTAGCAGAACGAACTCCGGAGAGAAGGCAAGCTCTTTCTCCAGCGTTCTCTTAGCTAAGTTGGAAAGAGATGGGAGGAGCTGCCTTTGAACTCTTAATCTGTCACGGACCATAGCAGAATGTAGCTCAGTAAGTGCTATTACTGCCCTTACCCGGTGTGGTACCAGTTGTCGCGCACGACCTCTCTTGTCTTGTCGTCCTGCTTGAGGTATCCCTTGAAGACAGCGTAGCCTCGAGCGCAAAGTTCCCCGCTCTGATTGAAGGGGACGATTCTGCCTTGCGAATCGACGATCTTGACCTGAGACCACAGGGCCAGAAAATGGGGTCCTTACAAACATGAAGAGAATACATCTCGTTTTTTAATACGTTAGCATTAGTGCCCTTGTACATGCGCTGACCTTGGTCTTGTTGGGAGCACACTTATTCAAAGTTCGCAACGTCGTCGTGTGATTGCGCCACAGCTCCACTGGTTGTGGAAACTGGTTAGAGAGACATCCCTTACAAGCGCCAACAGATGGCGGCGGGGTGCATATTTAGAGAGGCTAGGCGTTAGGTCGCATTGAAACGGAGGACGCACTGGATTGGCTGATTATATATTCTCAGATAGTATCGCGATACTTGTATAACAATACTCTAATTCGTTGTTATTATTATTTTTGTACTTTCTGCCTGTAACTCGATGCATTTTATTTGAAGAATATTGTAAAAATAACTTCAATAACTTTTTTTAAAAGTAATTACTAAAAGGTAATAAGGTGGAGAACTGGGCCAGTTGGTTGACGTTATACATGATGGGGAAAACAGCTCAGAAAACATGGACTACGAAGAGGAACAAACACCGACAGGACAATGCTGTACTCGCAACTAAAGAATTTTAATAAAGGAAACAAAGACAGAAAAAAACATACACAGTATCTAAAAGATTACACAAAAAACAAAGGACTACTCTCGCCAACCGTGAAGCGTGTCAATAAACTACCCGTTCACTATGTGACTCATTTTTTGCCACAGGGAGGAAATCTCTTTGGCTGACAGCGCCAATGACGGTTCACTAACACAAGGATGACCATTACACAAAATGTGGAAGGCCTCAATGATCTCTCTCGTTACCCTATCCTTGTGCGCGCCCAGAACGGTGACTCTGCCAAAGTCAGACCGACGCTTGCACTCTCTGCAATTAATGGGCCAAAGGCCCCCAACCGTGGCTCCCAGCGAATATGAATGATTTCGTAATCTATCATTCAGACATCTTCCTGTTTACCCCACGTAGCACCTGTTACATGACAAAGGTATCTGATATATGACACACGAAACCCAAGTAACAAAAGGTTTTCTGTGGGCCTTGGTGCACTTCGCGCTGGAACGACCATCTACCCCGACCAATCCTGGAACATATCTGGCCTATTTTTTGGGGCGCCGAAAACACTATTGCTATTCCATATCTACCACCTACTTGTTTCAGGTTATGGGAAACGCGGTGGAGGTAGGGACACTACCACACGCTTGTTTTTTCTTTCCGGCTTCGTCCTCTCCACCCCCTTAGCTTTCTTAAGAAGTGAACTGGCTACTTCCACTAGAGTGTCAAGGAACCCCGACTCCTTCAATCTACCAATTTGTTTTCCAAAACCTTCGTTCATCTTGGCGGAAGGAGGTTCACCAAGCCTTCTAACCTGAAGTTCACAGGAACCCGACGACGCCAGAGAAACCGGCTTTGAGCTACGCCGCCATGGCCCGACAACCGTCGCAGGCTAACCGCCAGGCCACGGTGCCGCTCCGACGAGACCCTCCGATGCCGAAGAATCCTCGAAGCCACGGAAGGACAAG